>JACXGI010011377.1:0-24928 GCA_016801175.1 Esox masquinongy | reverse complement strand
ACTCAGCCCACACCAACCCACTTTAAACTCACTGACTAGAACCAGTGTCCTCTCTGGGATTCAACTTTCCCAAGTTCTCACATGTCACTCCGCTTCTTCGCACTCTATACAGACTTCTAGTTGTAGTTCGAATACGTTTCAAGGCGATGGTTCTTGCCTACGAGCAACAAGAGGAGCTTCTCCTCCCTACCTTGAGGCAATGCTCAAACCCTACACCCCGACCCGGGTTCCTCATTTAGCCCCTTCTGGGCCCTCGGCTGTCCCACCCCTTTGGGGCAATTCCCAATCCATGCAGTTAAAGTTCTTCTCTGTCCTGGCACCTCAATGGTGGAACCAGCATCTCTCAAAGACTAGGATAGCAAAGTCTCTACATGTCTTGAAAACACACCTGAAAACTCACCTTAAAATAGTACTTAAAATAGTTTCTCTACCACCCGTCTGTTGTCATGTTAACTTCTTATGTTTTATGTTTATTTGTATGGGCTTCTTACCAGCACTGACCTCTGCTGATAACTAATTCATTGATTAGAATGCACTTACTACTAAACTGTGCGGTAGTTTCACCTAGCTCTTTTAAAATGTATCTACATTTGAAAAGAGTCACTCTGGGTAAGAGCGTCTGCTAAAGGACCAATATGAAATGAAAATGAAATGCTGATGGGAAAGTTCATAGCTAAAACAATCAAAATAATTGTAGTTGTTAAAAGGGTAATACAGAAATAACCACTGCACAATGTTAAACAGTTACATATGGTTGTAATTATTATCATATTCACTTTGACATTTTACTGCAATATGGATATTTGTCCAGCTTGACAATGGTAGGCGTTAACTGACAACTCCCAGAAAAATCACATCCCTCCCTCTTTATAAACCTCTCACTCTCTTTTTCTCCCCCCTTTAAACTCTCTGTCTTTCCCCCTCAACTCAGAGAGTTTGCCTGAAGTGACCTCTCTCTCACACTGGAGGAAGACTGTGACCGCTCTCTCACACTGGAGGTATATTACGCAAAGTCTTGCGAGCTTGCTGCACCCGAAATACACCACTGCTATGTGTGTGTATGTGTGTCTTTGTGTGAGCATGTGTATATGTGCGTGGACAGAAGCTCATTTCCTTTGTGCTCTTAAAAGCCAGAGGAAACTTTAGAAACCGCTGTTTACATTCAGAAGCACTCTCCTTGACCACAAACAACACACACACAATCTTTGTATCTCTCTGAAATGGGCCTAAAGATAGACTCTGTGCTCACACTTAAATAAAGGATATGAGGCTTTTGTGTTCGAAATGGCACCCTAATCCCTGCGTAGTGCACTACTGTTGCCCAGAGCCCCTGGGGAGTAGGGTGTCATTTGGAACACCCTCAGGGAGACAGGGAGATGAGCGGGTCTCTACCGTGTCATCAGCCGGCAAAGACTGTCATTAACACTGGATGGAGAGATGAACGAAAAGATGGAGAAAGAGAAAGGAGAAAATGGGGGTGTAGAGGAAGGAAGGAAGGAATGAGGCAAAGAGGAGAAAGAGAAAGGTGGGGGCTGTCAGTTTTTTTCCTAAAATACACACCGCCTACAGAGAAGAGACATCTCCTTTAAGCAGTGACTTAGCCTTACCTTTGTCATCTTTATTCCTCTCTCTCTACTGTACATCCCGCTCTCTTACCCCCTCTATTTCTTTCCATCTTAAGTCCTTGTCATATTCTCTCTGTCTAGCATCTCTCTCCCTTTGCTTTTTCAGTATTCGGGGGAAAGAGTGAAGCGATCTTTTAGCTGTGTCTCACCACTGACTCTGGAAACACTTCAGTCTAACAACACTGGTGCAAAATCCAGACAGGAGAGCTGTGAAACATCCGCCATATTAACAGCTGTTGGACTGACATAATAGCCTTGACATGTGGTCCAAGTTGAAGTCCGAGGGGGGCATTCTATTAAGACCAAATATCTGTCTCCGTCATAAATAAATAAATACATAGTGCTTGGGAGGTTGGCAGCGCGCCGTCAAATCAACTCCTATAGCCTGTTTTTGATTCGGACTTTGTGACCGAAAGTGATTTACACATGTTCTAAAGACTGTCTGCGCACACACACATAAACACACACACGCCGGCATAGCAAAAGGTGATACATCTATTTTCCACCAGATATCACACAGCCAGGCAGGATGTAGGAGAGTGAGGGCTTTACGCCTGCACACCAACACACACACAACATTGGCGTGCACACTGTTTTTCTCTCGCATGACTAAGACTTCCTTTTTATTATTATAAGAGTCAACCTCTCTGTCGTTGTCTCCGTCTCGCCCTTTCTATTCAACCCTCTCTCCCAGCCATCTCTTTTATGTGCGCTTACACACACACATATACACACACACACACACACGCACACACATAGGTCCGACAGAAAGACTTGTAAGGGAGGAGAGTCAGCCAGCTCCTGGCACATGGTTTGTTTTGGCTCTGCACCTCTGTCCGGATCCCTGCTCCCATTATAACCAACAGCTGGTCCTGTTGTTGCTAACACGGTAACGCTGAACTCTTTCAGGGCGTACGCCCTGAGAGCTGGCACCGCCAACCAGGGTAGACAACTCCAACCATGATATTCACCGCAATCAGTGGCAAGTGAGAACTTAACCCAAATACACTAGCACTGCTTTGAACAGACAGATCTTTTCGCTGTACATTTAAGCTGAACACTGACTGAAAAAAAACTCCTGGAAGGCTGACTCACTCGTCTGGCTTAACGGTGTGTGAGTTCAGTCCGATACACTCAATCCCTCCAGCTCTCAGTAACCCTCTTCCAGCTATCTCCTCCAAATCCACACCACATGGCACGAAGGACAGACATGCATAGAGATCTGAACCAGTAGCTTTAGATATTTTAGACAAATTGAGCCTGATGGAGGCTTTGAATGACCCATGGCATGAGCTGGAAATGTACTCAATCTGGGTCAGAGAGGAGAGAATATCCCTCGTACATAACCCTGTATGAGTACCTATAACATACAACTCTCATATGTACGAGTATCTTTGACATATAACCCTCATATGTATGAGAATCTGACATACAACCCTCATATGTACGAGGATCTGACATACAACCCTCATATGTATGAGAATCTGACATACAACCCTCATATGTACGAGAATCTGACATACAACCCTCACATGTACGAGTATCTGACATACAACCCTCATATGTACAAGTATCTTTGACATACAACCCTCATATGTACAAGTATCTTTGTCATACAACCCTCATATGTATGAGAATCTTTGTCATACAACCCTTTTAATTGGGACTATGACACTGGTTGTTTTGAAGCTAGAGCCAGTTTGTCTTCCATTAACACCAAAATAGGAGAAAATCTTCAATTGCTATTTATTCTAAAGCCAGGTTACTGAGGTGAGTTATGGCTGGTTCTTTTTCAGCAAATTCCAAAGGCAGAAATATGATTTCACTAGAAGAAATGGATCAGATTTCATGGACTAGTCACACAGCCAAAGCGTTTTACTTTTTAATGTATTAAGCGTGAGTGGTTATCTACTCACCTTATCTAGACAAATATCCAGTTATCCACACCATTACTGACCAACCAATTAATTGAACAGCCTTGGTGTTAAACAAAACATGACACTGATCTGAATCCAATGGTGTTTGTGTTATTTACACACTGGGAATCAGCAAGTTAGGCTACAACTGACCTAGATAGGTATACTCAAACAACACAAGTTATCTCTCTGGAAACCTAGTCCTCAGTTATTCCACACATACATTACACATGAACAGAAGCTACACACACACACACACACACACACACATCCCCGTGTGAGGTATGCTATACATCATATTCAGAATCCACTGGCAACGAGTCCCTTCTCACTTGAGCAGAGTTGAATGGCTGAAGTCAGGCGTACATTCCACTGCAACTCTCTCTGACAGTTGTGCCTCCTAAATCACACCCTCCGCCCTATGCAGTGTGCACTAATTCTGACCCGGATCCATATGAAGCACCATTTGGAGCTAACAGCAACATTCATTTAGCCGGTCTGGCACTAAACGGACCCTGTCGACCAACGGACTGACAAACTAACGCACCTAGATTCATCAAAGTGTGTTCTGTGCAGATGGGCTGTGCGTGCCTATGTGGCGGTAGCGGAGATCCTAAGGTGATCTTTAATTGGAGATGAAAAATGTGGTCCTTTTTACTTTCATTGCAGATCCACAAAATGGGAAGGAAACTTACTAAAAAAATGTATTAACAAGCATGAATTAGCTGTATATTTAAATGCACAAATTAGAAAGGATTTCTACAAAATGTACAATGTAAAAACAATTCAAACACATTGTCTCCTGACACAAAGTTTAAAAAGTTTCCCATCACAAATGGATGTTAACCCCGTGCAGGACTACACACTCCCACAGGGGTTCTGGGCAGCGTGGTGTCTAACCCGCAACCCAAATCCTACTACTATTCACAAATGGACAAACAGCCAACTCCACACTCATGACTTTACACCGCATTCTCCTCTTTCTATTGGGAAAAACCACTGACCATCGTTAGGATTTAGGATGAAAGGAAACACTAATATTCCACAAATGGAATGTTGCTCCAGCGTTCTAATCGGTGAGCGCGAAGGAATGTTGCGACGGAGGGAATTCCTGTCATTAACAGAGCAAACTCTGAAGTGTTACCACACACACACACACACACACACACACACACTTACACACACAGAACTGCTATGCTGAGTAGGGGCTGTGAAACACAACTCTGTCTCTCATTGAGGAACAGCACACTGCATGCTGCTATAAATCACCCCCTCCCCTCCCTTTCCCTCCCAACACACACACACACACACACACACACACAGTCAGAAGGTGTTTCTGACTGTCTCTCTCACCTCTAAACTCTTTACAAGACTCTACTGGAAAAACTAGAAATGTGGCTGCAGAAAGTAGATAGGAAAAGTGATAGAAAGAGAGACAGAGACACAGACAGAATAGGAGAGAAAGAGATACAGACAGAGACGGAAGGAGGCAGATATAAAGAAATAAAGAAAAAAGAGAAAGAGGTTGAGAGAAAGTTTCACAGTACCTGGAGGACAGGATAGTGGTGCTGGATGAGTGAGAAAGATAAGGATTCCTCTATCTCTGTCCACTCTCTCACTCTCTCCCCTCTCTCTCTGTCTTCTGTCCTTCTCTTCTTGTCTTGCTGTTCTCATGCAGAGTTTTGGTCTTGGTGGGAGAGAGGTGGAAAGGAGAGAAGAGCCCAGCTCCCCTGAAAGAAGAAGGAGAAGACAACCTCTCAGTCCCGTTCCCCTCCTGGATGTGATGACACTCCAGTCCTGACCATCTGTCGAGACACGTCCTGAGCAGAGAGGTGGAGTACAGCCACCACCCGGCCCACCTCCTCTCATTGCCTAGACACACTCCCCCTGACCAATCACAGCTAAGCGAAGGCTGGCTACTGGGTGGTTCCCTTGTGCCAGGAGGCAGGACAGACACACACACACACACACACGCACACCCACACACACATGCACACACAGGACAGACTGGGGTGGAGGGACACACTACGGGAGAGACGCGAGAAAACCCCCAGTAACTTGAGAGGGAGAGAGTGTGTATGAGAATGGGTGTGTGTGTGTTGGAGTGCGTCTGTGTGTGTGTGTGTGTGTGTGTGTGTGTGTGTTTGTGTTGGAGACAGAGAAAGCATACAGAGGGAGAGTGGAAGGGGTGGGCAGAGAATCAGGGTGCAGGGAAAGAACATTAAACATTGATAAACTCCGGTATCAGCAACATCCAATCACAGCAGTGAGATGTGACCCGTTGCCATGACAAAAGCGCAACAGTAAAGCCCAAACAACATTGTTGAGTTAACCAACATTAATCCCTTGATTTAATTCCTACCCCTAACCATTTGCACATTGTTACAACACGGTACACAACCTACGACAATAAAAATGTCATTATCATTATAAAACGTGTGTAATGTTTTCTTAGAATTTAAGAATTTTTCCCTTTTGTTACTAATTATAGCTTTCTTATTTCTCACTTGTATGGGGAGTGTAACCTGTGACCCTGTGAAATCACAACTCTCTCCCGGTCTCCCCACTCCCCAATTCTCCCCTCACTGCCGGTCTTCTTTCTCTACCAGTCTCCTCTCTCTGCTGGTCTCCTTTTCTTCAGAGTAAATGTGGTCCAGAGAATTCACCTAATAAAGTAACAATGCTTTAGCGATCAGTTGATTTCATAGTGAGCCAGCCGTTAGCACTAAAGCGCTAGCCGCACACGCACGCACTCACACACAGCAAAGAATACTATAGCCCTCACACCATAGTGTGATACTCTCACACACAGTCTCAGCAGCATTCCTCCATACAACACATCCAACTATAGCTTTAAGATAGAAAAAACAGGTTTCACACTAAAAGGAAGCCCTCATCTACAGAGAGGTGAACTACAGGAGCCACCTGAGCCAGACCCAAACAGACCCCACAGAGACCCAGGCCAGCACACTGGAATGACATAGTATAATGCCCTAAACTACATGAACACACGGGCAGAATACCAGGACAGACTCAGTGAACATGGTCTTGACTATGTACAGACTCAGTGATCATGGTCTTGACTATGTACAGACTCAGTGATCATGGTCTTGACTATGTACAGACACAGTGATCATGGTCTTGACTATGTCCAGACTCAGTGGTCATGGTCTTGACTATGTCCAGACTCAGTGATCATTGTCTTGACTATGTACAGACTCAGTGATCATGGTCTTGACTATGTCCAGACTCAGTGATCATGGTCTTGACTATGTACAGACTCAGTGATCATGGTCTTGACTATGTACAGACTCAGTGATCATGGTCTTGACCATGTACAGACTCAGTGATCATGGTCTTGACTATGTACAGACTCAGTGATCATGGTCTTGACTATGTATAGACTCAGTGATGATGGTCTTGACTATGTACAGACTCAGTGATTATGGTCTTGACTATGTACAGACTCAGTGAGCAGCTATCAGGAGAGGGTAACACAGGGAGAAGACAGACCACGCCCACACTGCTCACAAAATGAGGTGGAAATGGAGCTGCACTTCCTAACCTCCTGCCAAATGTATGACCACATCAGACACATATTTAGGACAGGTAATTTTGAGCCATAAGGACATTTTAATCAAATCAAACACAGATAAACTCCTGTGTCTATTAGAGGAGATTTTTAAATTTTTTCCTCACACTTTAATAAAGAATTCCCAACTCAACTCCTTCCACGACAGCTACATATCCTACACTGCCAAGACCATAGAAAAACAATACTCTGACCTGCCAGGAAAGAATCCCAGGTAATTAATTCCATTACATGTAGATTTCCTGCAGAGTGAAGTTAAAAGCAGCTGATTAACGCATGGCAGAACAAAAGACGTTAGCACGGACCACAACCACTCCAGTAGATATTACCACACCAATACAAATCAGGAGTCTGTGAAGTGTCACGTGAGTTACTTCATGGTTGGTGTGAAACAACACAGGCTGTGTTATAGCAGCAGGTCAATCACACCTGTTGCTCCTTTCTCCCTCTCACTCTTCTACTCCACACGCATACCTAATGGACTTGATTAACAGCTTTTATACTGGCGAAATACAACTTAAAAAAAGCAAGAATGTGACGCAGAGAGATGGAGACAGACAGAGAGAGGAAGTGAGTTGGAAAGAGATAGTAAGAGACAGAGAAAGAAAGAAAGAGAGAGAGGGAGAGAACAGATGGTTGAATTAGATCAACGTGTAATCATGTCGGTCAGTGTTACCGTGGCGACACCCGACACTGCTTCTCTGAGGAGAGATGAAGGGAAACCTGTTAGCAGATGAGGATGGTTGCTCCCAATCTGGCAAAGTCACCAAATACAGTAGCCACTGAAAACCTGGCAATCTCAGTATGGCTGCATAACGTGGAGTACCCACAGATATGTACCTGCTCTTGGCCCTGAAGGAAGTCATCACAGAAAATATTATTAGCACAACTGGACTTTTACAACAGAAGGGAAGAGCGAGGACTTCGAATAAGCCCGAAAGACACTCATACCCAATCTGTCTCAGTTCGTTCCTTCAATCTGCCTGGTGGTATCAGCTTTCCCTAATGATGGGCATACTGAAGAACACCACACACAGAAGCATGATGCCCGTTGTCCTGCCACCCTGGGTCTTCTCCAGACACTACAGCTGCATCAGAGCCTCCTGACTGGTGTCTGACTGCCCAGGGAGCCCTACTCTGAAAACGATCCCATGGCCCTCCAGCGGCTGGTGAAGATGGCCCCGTACACCACCATAGTCAAGCCAGTTCCCATACCAACATACCTACCAGCTCATGCTTCTGGTTGGGACAGTGTGTCTGGAGGCATGTAGTGAGGGACAGATAACCTGAGGGCAAAGGTCATTTTGACGAGTGACAAAGGGGTCAGAGTGTAGAGGTCAAGGCGACGTGCGATGATGGGGATCGGAGTGTAAAGGTCACTGTGACAAGCAATGAAGGGGGTAAGAGTGTAAAGGTCAAAGCTGCGGGGGATGGGAGTGGTCAGAGTGTAAAGTTCACAGTGAGAAGTGGTGAGGGGGTCAGAGTTTAAAGGTCATGTTGATGAGTGATGACGGAAGTAATGTGGTGAAAAAAGCAGAATGCAGTTCGGTAAATTATTTATTGAGGAGCTTTTTAGTGGCCAGTCTGTACATTACGTCACCATAGCCATGGACTGGCAGGGAGGTCATTTTCATCGGGATATACCGGGGTATACTGGGGTATACCGGGGTATACTGGGGTATACCGAGGTATATCAGGGTATACTGGGGTATACCGGGGTATACCGCTGTATTCTTTGCAATGTGGGTTAAGGACGCCTTATTGCATTTTCTATTTACCAAATTATTTGTCGGTGTCAACATTTGTCTGACCAGTTCAGGAAGTGAATGTTCCATGGGCAGCCAGGCTGAGGAAACAGTTGTGTCATTTTCAAATGGTAAAAATGTATTTACTTTATTACTGTGTTAATCCATACCTCATGTATCATGTTCATATGACAAATGAAACTTAAGCACCGTATGAGTCTGGTCAAATACAGTGCATTAAGTAGGGACAGCCAGGGCCGGCCCCAGGCATAAGCAACATAGGCAGTCGCTTAAGGCCCCCAGCCGCTAGGGGGCCCCAAACCGCTAGTGAGCCCCGGACCATTAAGGGAGAGGGGGCCCCCAAATCAAATTTTGCCTAGGGCCCCCAAAAGGCTAAGGCCGACACTGGGGATAGCTTACATAATGAAGCAGTTTACGGATAGTTTACACCTGCTGTCAACGAAGCATGTGGCTAATAAAATGAGACATGATTTATTATTGCAAGGAGGACACTTTTGGATTCACAACTAAGCAGGTAAGGAGACCGTGTGAATATCTAATGTTTTCCTGATTTCGCAGAATGCTCTTTTCTCTAGCATTACAGGCATGTTTGGCTGACCTTTTTATCTTCTAAAGTTTGAAACCTCCTGCTGTAAGAAAAGAGCAATCAAGCTCTATATGTTTGTTTTATGTCCTATTGTATTTCGACTTGGTACCTGTGTAGCCCAGTTGGCTCAACATGATGTAGTGCCAGGGTTATGGATTCAATTTCCACAGGGGACAAGAACAAAAAAGGTATGAACATGCATGTGGTCTAGTTGCAAGGGCCTGGTCCAGCAGAAACACTTTCAACTCCATAATGCACATATACTGCCCCCCTGCTCCCTCCTCTGTGTCCACCTCAGGAGACCTGGGTTCAATACCCGTCTCCTCTGTGTGTCCACCTCAGGAGACCTGGGTTCAATACCCATCTCCTCTGTGTGTCCACCTCAGGAGACCCGGGTTCAATACCCGTCTCCTCTGTGTGTCCACCTCAGGAGACCTGGGTTCAATACCCGTCTCCTCTGTGTGTCCACCTCAGGAGACCTGGGTTCAATACCCATCTCCCCTGTGTGTCCACCTCAGGAGACCTGGGTTCAATACCCGTCTCCTCTGTGTGTCCACCTCAGGAGACCCGGGTTCAATACCCGTCTCCTCTGTGTGTCCACCTCAGGAGACCTGTGCTCAATACCCGTCTCCTCTGTGTGTCCACCTCAGGAGACCCGGGTTCAATACCCGTCTCCTCTGTGTGTCCACCTCAGGAGACCCGGGTTCAATACCCGTCTCCTCTGTGTGTCCACCTCAGGAGACCTGGGTTCAATACCCGTCTCCTCTGTGTGTCCACCTCGGGAGACCCGGGTTCAATACCCGTCTCCTCTGTGTGTCCACCTCAGGAGACCTGGGTTAAATACCCATCTCCTCTGTCTGTCCACCTCAGGAGACCCGGGTTCAATACCCGTCTCCTCTTTGAGTCCACTTAATCTTTCTCTCTCTCAGACTGCTAATGTCAGTAAAAGCCGTGAAAAAAAATATCTAAATAGGTAGAGAGAGTGTGTCCACTCACTTTAAAAACAATGTATACTGCAATTATTGCAAGACTCAATAAAACAATCTGCCAAATGTAGAAAATGCAACACAGTGTTACAGCCGTGGACAGCAGCCAACTTGAGGTTGTTTATTTCACTTTGGTTTATTGTTTATTTAACATGCTTTGGGAATGTAGACATACGCTTCCCAGGCCACGGAAGTCCCTTTGAATTTAATTAAATTAGGAAAGAGACAGAGGTAAAAGAGAGAGTGAAAGAGACAGAGAGAGGCTTGAGGGGAAAAAGCTCAAAGTAGATGACCTCACCGGCCCATCCCCCCTCCTTCCCACCCTCTCAATGATAGCAAACACATCCAAACCCACCCACCCACACATCCACCCCCCCCTCATGGCCAACACATCCAAACTCATCCACACCCCCACCATCATGGCCGACACAACCAAACTCATCCACACCCCCACCATCATGGCCGACACAACCAAACTCATCCACACCTCCGCCCCACCCTCATGGCCGACACATCCAAACTCATCCACACCTCCGCCCCACCCTCATGGCCGACACATCCAAACTCATCCACACCTCCGCCCCACCCTCATGGCCGACACATCCAAACTCATCCGCACCTCCGCCCCACCCTCATGGCCGGCGATAAGGGAGAGCTGGGTTGTTTTCTCTCAGGAATCGAGCAGATCTGAAAACATCAGACTTGCTGCTTGGAATTGGTAATCTCTATAAACAAATGCATCCACTCTTTGGAACATTCCTTAACATCCTTTCAATCACAGGGAAATGGAACATCACAGATGAACTGATCAGCAAACAAAATAAAGGGTAGAGGAAGGTATATGGAGCTTTGGAAGGAGGTATATAAATGACATCATCCTATTAATGAGTGAATAGCCCGCAGGGGGTCAGTTTTTGTATGGTGACTCCTCCCCCCTCCAGCCAAGGCTTTCCATTGTGGACATTCACAACCCAATCACCGTGCTTCAGTGGTCAAACGTAGAGTTTTCAGGAAAGGATTGGATGCCTTAGATCACCAAAATGTTCCTGGAGTCTCCCCTCCACGACAACCTCTGGGGGAATCCCTCACACGTCAACCATAGCTCCAGACCTTACATCCCAGACCCTACATCCCAGATCCTACATCCCAGACCCTACATCCCAGACCCTACATCCAGACCCTACATCCCAGACCCTACATCCAGACCCTACATCCCAGATCCTACATCCCAGACCCTACATCCCAGACCCTACATCCAGACCCTACATCCCAGACCCTACATCCAGACCCTGCTCTCCATATCCTACTCTCCAGACCCTACATCCCAGATCCTACATCCCAGACCTTACATCCAGACCCTGCTCTCCACATCCTACTCTCCAGACCCTACATCCCAGACACTACTCTCCATCCACACCAAACCCCAGCCCAACAACCTCAACCCTCCCCCAGCCCCCTTTCCCTGCAACTACCCTCACGCACCCACCCCCAAGCACATGGCCTTCCCCGCCAGCCGCCAAAACCTCCTGTCCTCGGGTTGCCCCCGGCCCTCATCGGGGGCTTGAGAACAGACACAGAGAGAGACAACACCACACCTCCACCCTAGACCAGTCCTCCTGGTACGTGTCAGCATGCACGGGCTGCAGTCTAAACGGCAACCTATATTATAGTGCCTATTCTTTGACCAGGGACCATAAGGCGGCTTGACGACAGTAGGACACTAAGCAGGGTTAGTGTGTCATTTGGGACTCAGCTGGTGACGCTGCCAGCAGCTGAACGTTTCTCCCAGGAGGAAGACCAAACTCGGCAGCACAAATTGTACCCTATTCCCTATATTGTACACTTTTTTTAACCAGGACGCTATCAAAAGTAGCACACTGTATGAAAAATAGGGTTAAATTTGGAAGAGAAGCGAGGGAGGTAATTCAGTAGATTAAGTGACGAGCTCATGAGACCAGCAGAGGAACATGTTGGACAGCAGATGTTGTGCAGGATAAGCTAAGGTGACATTGCTGCAGTGTGTGTGTTTTTGTATGTGTGTGTGTGTATAGGATAATAACCCCTAGCTTCTATATTTATCAGAACGTCCCTAGTCCCCTTGCGGTCCCCAGGACACAGTGTGGTCACACACACTCCTGACAGAGGACATGAGAGGTAAGGGCAGAGAGAAAGAGTGGATATAGGGGGACTGGAAAAGAAAAAGAGGGAGAGGAGGGGAGGGGGAAAGAGAGAAGAGACGTAAGGGCGGGATGGGAAAGGGAGAAAGAGATTGGGGGGGTGTGCTACCGTAGTAAATTCCTAAAATGCCCTGGGGTTCTGCAAGACAGCTGAACATGCAACACACGTACACTTACAGAGCCCTGATCACGCCATCCATCTGCTGCTACATGCCAGCAGAACACAGCCATGTGGCTTTACACGCATGTCTGGCAGCAACTGTCACTAACGTGTTAGCTCTAATGTATAGGACCTCACCAAAGCCCTTCTCCACTGGAGAGGATTAGCTCTCGCACACAGAATATTATTTATATACACAGCCTATCTTCCAAGCTTCTTGCTGGATTTGCTATAACCCTTCTTTTGACTTGGGCTACTTTTTTACAATTTTCCCTGTCCAAGCGATCTCACACAGCTTTAATTACGTTGACATTGGAGCTCTTATGGGGGCCAGTCGGTGCCAAATGTATCGCATGCCCAGAATGGCTTGTCTGAGGAAGGCTATCAGAGCGACCTGAGACGAATTGGAGAAACCTCAGAATGTTTGTGTACCTCTACTAGGGGATAAATATCTGCTTATCCACCCCACTTTTGATGTTGGAGTTAATAGCTCTGAAGTTTAATTTCTGCACCCAACTCTAAATGTGCGAGCTCAGTGTAATTCACACACGTAATCACAAGTGTTCAATAAATACATCATAAAAGGTATACCACAGGAAGGTGAGTCGCTCAGCCACAGAATACAATAACACAACCAATGTGACCTCAGTACTGGCGCCAAAGGCATCAGCAGTCAAAAGAACAGACCCTGTAGCTTTTAAGTCGTGACCATCTGCCATACACCAACAGAATCACGTATTACAGAAAGGAAACTAACTGAATATTAACTTTATTGTGTTATATTTTCTCTCTAGTTATATGTCCATTGTAGGGACATCACAGATCTGCTTGTTTTCTTAATGTCATCAGAGCCAACCAAAGAGCAGAATGAAGGGACAGAATGGTAAATTCAGCCCTCAAGCGTTTATGCTTAGAAGTTTATGCTTAGAAACAATGGCCCTCATTCATGAAACTTTCTCAGAAAAGATCTCAGATTCAAACGTTGGGAGAGACTATCATCTCTAAGCGTGATTTATGAAACTGTTGCACCTGGTCGAAATGAGCGTAGATGTCATCGCAGATTGATTTATCAGATAAAGCCATGGACAGGAGAACGTGCTGCACCTGTCCTCATTTACATATGACACACCTGTAATTTATGCAGGTGTGGCGATCAGCAACCCATGAATTGACAGATTTCAACATAAATTATAGCCTGAACCAGCTAATTAACCATTTTTCATTCTCTATGATGAAATCAGCGCAGTTACAGAACACTTTCGCATCTCAGCCCAGAACCAAAGTCTTTTAAAAGAGCAAGCTCTGCCATCATTAGGGTTACCGCTTGACCCAGAACCACTGGTTTATTTATAGGCCTAATCTCATTAGTCAATTTAAGACCTGTTAGCTAATCATGATGCCAGCCACTGAAATTATAATGACCATTTGTGATCTCCAAATAGTCTATGCCGATACGGCCTGAGTGAATTAGGAAAAACAAGGTAAAGCAAGTTTATTTGTCTAGCGATCGTACGATCGTTTTAAGATTAAATTTGATCGTACGCACGTTTCATGAATGAGGGCCAATATATTATTTAAGATTTTGCGTAGCGTTAGCAGCTAACTACATAACAGCTTGCTAGCTTGGCAATCTAGCTAAAGTCTGGTTTAGAATTCCCATTTTAGTAGCCTATCATGTCCTTGTGTTTCCCAGTACTCAGCATTTCAAGGCACACTTGTTATAAACTGTGCACATGACAACTAAGAATAATGAATTGAAATGCAAATAATAGCTAATGTCATGTTGATGTTTCTGAAACAGAAAATAATTGGTTTGTTTAATTGTAACAAGAGTACTGACAGTCCATGATAGCAATCACGCAGTCAGCTGAAGGAACAGATGACCATCTTTTCACACCTTTGCAACAGTTTCGACCTGATCAATACACCTCAGATGGCTCATTAATCAGCCATTGATGAACCCATTAGCATGCATTGTGTGAATTAGTCTTCCTCTGTAGATACACTTAGCAAGAAATCAGCTTCTTAATATTGGCTTTGATTTTAGTTGTTCAACTGATTAAAAGTAAAGAAGAAAAAGAAATGTCAACGCTACAGTACAGTAATGTAGTAGACTCCACTAATCTCCGGATGGACCCGCGTCCCCCAGGCTTTAGAATAACTCACCTGGCTGGGAGGCACTGACATCTAGAAGGGCGCGACATTGATTGATTTTTTAACATAAGTTCCTGACTATCTTCCCGACTATCTAACAGAGAAACTTCCTGACTATCTAACTTCCTGACTATCTTAACTTCCTGACTATCTAACAGAGAAAATTGGTCAGAATAACAGCTGTTACCAAGCATGATCTCAACACCGGATGGTGCCGAATATATCGCAGGCCTATTCAGAACTAGGTAAAACTGTTCATGAATATAATGCCATTCAGAGTGATCTTAGATTAAACGTTTTCTATAACACATTTTACATTTCCTATGAATTATCTTTTTGTTGTAAATTGTAATTGTTGTTCTTAATGTATGACTCATTTCCATTTTGTATGAGATTTATTGTCGGAATACAGGGCTCAGCTGTGAAAGAGATCTGGGTCTCAGTATAAATAAAGAAACATTGACCAACTGCTCCTCCCGTCTCTGAAGGGGAACCATTCACAGACAAAACTCAGAAAAAGTCTAGCTGAACAGCATGTATCAGTCTACACACACACACACAAACACACACACACACCAAACACACACAGTTCAGCGGCCTCACTCTCAGCACTGAAAAGTCACGGCCTGTCTTGTCTAAATAGAGGGTTGTGAGGGGGGGTAGGAGTTCAGCCATCACCAGCTAGAATCACTGTTATCTGTGCAAATCTTCCAGGTACAGTAGATGTTGCAAAATTACAACCTATAGGGTTCTCTGTCCTCGACACACGGAATGGTCGGGAACACCCACAATCTGGGTCGGGAAGTTTACAGGAGAACATTTGTGAAGAGTTGACTTCCATTCATCTTGACTCCAGGAACCCAGAGAGAGAACGCTCCCGCCTAGGGTGGTCTGGGGTTCTAATGTATGAAGAAAAAAAGAAAGCTGCATTGTTGCTGGGGACAACAGTAGCCAGGTTAACCTGCATATGGCCCAAATGGCATTCTATTCCCTATGTAGCACACAAACCAGGAAAACCAGGGAACACAGGACACTGTGTTGGGAACAGAACAGCATTTGGTACAGACCCTCATCCCTGAGGGGCTTTTCGGGGTCTCGTCCTTGCGGAGCGTCCGGAAGCAGGTTTTAATCCCCTCAGGCTGAGAGGTGAAAGGCAGAAACAAGGAGAACAGGAAGTCTTAGAGAAGGGGGGATGGGAGAAGAGGGGGTGTGGTAACTGGTCTACAACAAAATGCCTGGATGAATCTGACACGTGTCCCAACTGGATCCCTAGTCCCTATATATATGCCGATCCCTTCGCCAAGTCGTGTCGGTCTGAAGTAGGGCACTAAATAGGAAATAGGGTGCCATTTTGGACACTGTACTAATCTTATAAGCCTGTCGTCAGAAACATGGTGAGAGACAGAATGGCACACACACACACACACACAGACATACACACAGCTAACAACATCAACTAACAGGCCAGTTCAGATGACTCGCTACAAGAAAGTTCTTCTGAACTTCCTAAGAGATGAAACGCAGAACCTTGATGACACAACGATGCTGAGCAAAGACCAGCGTGCGGCGTTGTCCTGTTGTCTCCAACCCTGAAACATCTCTTATGTTGGTTTCTCTGATCCTTCTTAATGTTGAGTCAACAACGTTTAGGCAGATTACTGTGTTCTGTAACAACACAGAGGGGACGGACCAGACGTCGATGGCAAGCTAGCGCCCTTTTCTCAACATTCTTTTCTCTCAACCGTTTTGACTGACCGGTTTCCAATAAAATAGCTGAGCCCGAGCCCGAGCCATAGCGTGATGCCCAACCCGGGTCACTGGAACAGAGCTGGAGGCCACTGAGGAACATATCAGACCAGAGCGGCTCTGAGAGGACATAGGAAGACAGAAGAAGACTTTGTGTTAGGAAAGCCTGTCAGTCCCGTGACACATTGAAGACATAACTCCTCGATTACACTGAGGGCCTAGTTGACACAAATGCCTCGTTTCCACTGGTGCCAAACACTGTTGTTTTACCCTAAAGTCCAGAAATGTTTCTGTTTCCACTGACACGGGCCAGGGCCAGTCGACCACTGGGCCATGGCCGAGTAGCCCGGCTCTCACTTGGTGCCAAGCCCCGGACTTTTGGACTTAGGGCGGGGTTTGCAGGTTGACGCGTTCGTTACATGCTGCGAAAACGCTGCATGTTGTGCTAATCGAATAGCGATGTGTATCATTTGCTTTAGGCTTCTCGTAATGGTTTTCATTTGATCTAACAAACGGGTCCCTGAAAAAATAAATAAAATAAGACAAAAGTACAGGGAAGCAAAGACTCACAACAGAAAGAGTTGGAACGACCGAAGGTAGTACGATGCCTTTGACTCAATAGAAAAAAGGAGCGCTGAGACTGAGACGTTGCCTGCAGAACCTATAACAACACAAAATTACCTCAGAATTATCCCTAATCCTTCTATTAAATGTAGATAGTTTTGACAAAATACGTATTAAACTAAATAACGGCTACACTGGCTTACAGTTGCAGTATCACAAGCCTAGATGGAGAAGGAGCCATTTGCAGGAGTTTGAGGAAGAAATTAGTTTTATTACTCAAGTTCAAAAGCCATAAAAAACTGAGCATGGCGTTATTGTTTGTTTTATTTTACAACCATAAAAATATTGCCTTTCATTTTTCAGAACCGGAAAACCAAATTACGCTGATAGTTTACTCCTCCTTCCCCACCTGAGCCCCTCCTTAATTCCTTGGTACCAAATGTATAGTCGGGACAGGAAAGTCTAGAGCCAACATTAGCATACACAGATCAGCCATAACATTATGACCACTGACAGGTGAAGTGAATAACACTGATAATCTCGTTATCATGGTACCTGTCAGTGGATGGGATATATTAGGCAGCAAGTGAACATTCTGTCTTCAAAGTTGATGTGTTAGACGCAGGAAAAATGGGCAAGCGTAAAGATCTGAGCCACTATGAAAAGGGCCAAATTGTGATGGCTAGACAACTGGGTCAGAGTATCTCCAAAACTGCTGCCCTTGTGGTGTGTTCCCGGTCTGCAGTGGTCAGTACCTATATAAAATGGTCCAAGGAAGGAAAAGCGTTGAACCGGCGACAGGGTCATGGGCGGCCAAGGCTCTTTGATGTGCATGGGGTGCGAAGGCTGGCCCGTGTGGTACGATCCAAGAGACGAGCTACTGTGGCTCAAAATGCTGAAAAAGTTAATGCTGGTACTGATAGAAAGGTGTCAGAACACACAGTGCATCACAGTTTGTTGCGTATGGGGCTGCGTAACCGCAGACCAGTCAGGGTGTCCATGCTGACCCCTGTCCACTGCCGAAAGTGCCTACAATGGGCATGTGAGCATCAGAACTGGACCACAGAGTAATGGAAGAAGGTGGCCTGGTCTGATGAATCACGTTTCCTTTTACATCACATGGATGGCTGGGTGCGTGTGCGTCACTTACCTGGAGAACACATGGCACCAAAATGCAGTATGGGAAGGAGGCAAGCCAGTGGAGGCAGTGTGATGCTTTGGGCAATATTCTGCTGGGAAACCTTGGGTCCTGCCATTCATGTGGATGTTACTTTGACACGTACCACCTGCCTAAGCATTGTTGCAGACCATGTGCACCCTTTCATGGCAATGGTATTCCCTGATGGCATTGGCCTCTTTCAGGAGGATAATGCGCCCTGACACAAAACAAAAATGATTCAGGAATGGTTTGAGGAACACAACGAGTTCAAGGTGTTGACTTGGCCTCCAAATTCCCCAGATCTCAATCCAATTGAGCATCTGTGGGATGTGCTGGACAAACAAGTTCAATCCACGGAGGCCCCATCTCACAACTGACAGGACTTAAAGGATCTGCTGCTAACATCTTGGAGCCAGATAACACAACACACCTTCAGAGGTCTAGTGGAGTCCATGCCTCGATGGGTCAGGGCTGTTTTGGCGGCAAAAGGGGGACCTACACAATATTAGGCAGGTGGTCATAATGTTATGGCTAGTCGGGGTAATTACCGGTGTAGCCCTGATACCAGGGTAAAGCACCCATGGAAATGTGGCAAAACACACACACACGTATGTAATCACTCAGAGGTGATATGTAACCAAAACAAATACAGTGTCCCATCCCAGTTATCATAGTAGTTATCATAACATAATCAAAGAACACCACACTCTGATTGATCGTACTTTCAGGTGGCACTAAAGCAAACAGTAGATGTTCTTTAAGGGCTCTCGCATGAACCATGACCCAGGTGATGTCATGTGGAGGTTGAGAACATGACTAGAACATGCGCGAAACATAGCAATTGAATGAATAGAATGTGCTAGGAAGATAGAAATATAATGAATAGAACAGACTTGGAAGACTGCTATATAAAGAATAGAACAGGCTTGGCACGCTTCCCCCCTCCCTCTCACTCTCTCTTTCACTTTCTCTCTCCTCCTTCTACCCTCTCACCAGGTGCAGCATTCCTGTGTGTGTTGGGTGAGTACTGTGTCTCTGTCAACCCGGGCCAAGTGGCTGAAGTGGATGGCCAGCCCTGATCTACACACACACACACACACACACACACACACACACATACACACATACACACCTCTTAATAAGTTGCAGTTTACTTCCTCCCGTCTTACCCATTTTCCTACAGAAAATCTTTACAAAATCTACAAAATCTTTGTCTGTTTTGTCACAGTGATATCTGTCTTTAGGTAGTCTGTCACCCTCTCAACTAGTCAGGGGAAACCATAGCATTATCCATAGGTCACTCTCCATAATCCTCAGATCGCTCTACATTATCCATAGGTCACTCTTGATTATCCACGGATCGTTCTACATTATCCATAGAGTAGGTCACTCCATTATCCACGGATCACTCTACATTATCCATTGATCACAACACATTATCCACAGGTCACTCTTCATTATCCATTGATCACAACACATTATCCACAGGTCACTCTTCATTATCCATCGATGTCTCCAACACTTCAGGGCAGCACTACATTAGCAAGATGTTTCTTTCTTTCAGCACAGCAATAGAATAAATTGATCAATCAATCATTTCTATTAATTATACCCATTTGCTCTTTAATCATATCCTGTAAACAACATCTGGATAATTTTTGAGGGAGACTTCATCCCTCCCTTCGTATTTCTCCATCCCTCTCTCCCTCTTCGTCTCTTTATCCATCCTACTCTTCCTGTCTCTTTCTCTCACCCTCCTGTCCTCTCTCTTCAATCCTCCATCCCTCCCTATCTCCCTTTAGCTGTCCTTTAGTGACTGAATTGTCTGTTATTTTTCAGTCCTTTCATATCCTAAAATAAAGCGCCTTATATGTCCTTGTTATTCATTTCCTGATTCTGTACCGGCCCAGATGGCCAAGAGATCCACCCTACATCCGTGACAGATCCACTGAAAACTTTCATTACAGACTGAGAAGGAGAGAGACAGGAGATAAGTGTAAAAGAGAGACAGAATGACAAAGGGATAGAAAAAGAGGGATGGAGAGTGGGAACAGAAAAAGGGAAAGAGTGTCCTTCAGTAGTCAATTTAAAACATATTGTACTACTGTAATAAATCATGTTTGGCCAAGTCTTCGCCCACCCGCCAAGATAAGGTGAAAACTGCATTCCAAATGGTAGCTTATTTTCTATTATTGTAGAATCACAGTGACATACAAACGATTACAATCTTTAATTAAATATTCCCATTTTATGTTCTGATGGGATCAAACCATCCCTACCTTGGAGTGCTGAAATTCAGAGTGCTACTCTGCAGAGTAAAGACAGAGTGGGAAGCCATCTTTAGATTAGTGCTGTGAATGATGTTGTCCCGGGAAGGAGCGTTGGCTGATGGGAACCTCACAAGACACCCTACTTCCCTACCTGGGACACTACCCCTGTCCAGAGCCCAGCTGGTACACTGCCTCCGTCCAGAGCCCAGCTGGGACACTGCCTCCGTCCAGAGCCCAGCTGGTACACTGCCTCCGTCCAGAGCCCAGCTGGGACACTGCCTCCGTCCAGAGCCCAGCTGGTACACTGCCTCCGTCCAGAGCCCAGCTGGGACACTGCCTCCGTCCAGAGCCCAGCTGGTACACTGCCTCCATCCAGAGCCCAGCTGGTACACTACCCCCGTCCAGAGCCCAGCTGGTACACTGCCTCCGTCCAGAGCCCAGCTGGGACACTGCCTCCGTCCAGAGCCCAGCTGGTACACTGCCTCCGTCCAGAGCCCAGCCGGTACACTGCCTCCATCCAGAGCCCAGCTGGGATACTACCCACGTCCAGAGCCCAGCTGGGACACTGCCTCCGTCCAGAGCCCAGCTGGTATACTACCTCTGTCCAGAGCCCAGCTGGTACACTACCTCTGTCCAGAGCCCACCTGTGACACTACCTCCGTCCAGAGTCCAGCTGGTACACTACCTCCATCCAGAGCCCACCTGGGACACTACATCCATCCAGAGCCCAGCTGGGAATGAAGGATTTCATTTAGGATGCAGACAAAGTTCTTCTTCTCATATTGTTTATCGTGCTGCAAGCAGGGTTGAAACCCAAAACTCAGAACAATAAACTGTGGCGACTGATTTATGGACGAAATTGCAGCACAGTAGCATAGCATGCTTCAACCCTAAGTAGTGCTGATGAAATGAGTGCTTGGCTCACCAGGAAGTTAAAGGAAGAAGATTAATAATAAGGAGAAAGCCAAATGCCAAACGTCAATGCAAAGCTATTTTTCAACTACAATAGGCCTAAGATTTCAAATCGGCCTTAAAGCCTTAACTGGAACTGGCTTTTTACAACTTAAAGCCAGTTCCACTGCTTTTCACTCTACATCAGCCCCTTTCAGTCAGGGGCTGATTAAGACCTGGTGGGTGCAATTATCAGGTAGAACAGAAAACCAGCAGGCTCCACACGTGAAAGCATGTAACAGACAGGTAGCCTTCAGGTAAGCCTACCTCAGTAATAAATCTAACCCCCAGAGACTTTGACCTATAAGAAACCGAACACATCATGAGCATGCTAGCTGTTCCGACAGGCGTCTAGAGCTAATTTGTGTGTCCGCTACCTCTAGCTGGCAAGTTCATTCAAACTGGTAAAAAAAAAATTAAAACAAAAAATGCTTTCCACCAGTTCGTCTGACAGTGAAGAAGTAGATTTACCAAGAAGCAAATCTGATACTGTGTCCTGAAAGAGTAACAAAGCATTTAACCAGATCATCTCGTGTGTGTGTGTGTGTGTGTGTGTGTGGGTGTGTGTGTGTGTAGGACCACCCAAGACTTTGCAATGTTTTCCCAAACTGAACTCTCGCTCTGAACACACCCCAAACACCTCCCTGCTCCCTGCTGGCCCTGGTCTGAAGAAGTGCAGTTAGAAGGGACCAGGATTCCATTCAGGACATGATGTCACTGTGTCAGTAAGATCAGCACAAGCTGGCTTGATCTTCACCGGATTAATGCTTTATAGAGCCTCCTTTACCCTTTAGCACTGCCATACTGAGACGCACGCACACACACACACACACACACACACACACTCACGGAGGTGCTCGTTTTGCATTGTGATGAGGCCAGTGCACTCCAAATTATTTGTTGTGTGTGTGTGTGTGTGTGTGTGTGTGTGTGTGTGTGTGTGTGATGCTATAGAGCAGAGCACCAAGCCAACCACAGGGAGCGCACAACATATTAAATACCAATTAGTACAGTTAAAAATACAGTGGATATAAAAAGTCTACACACCCCGGTTAAAATGCCAGCTGTTTGTAATGTAAAAGAATGAGACAAAGATAAATCATGTCAGAACTTTTTCCACTTTTAATGTGACCTATAATGTGAACAATTCAATTGAAATACAAACTGAAATCTTCGAGGGGGAAAAATGAAAAATAAAAAAAAGGATATCAGTCAGGAGAAGGGTACAAAAGAATTTCCAAAGCATTAGATATTCCATGGAACACAGTGAAGACATTACCAACAACTGGACGTCCCTCCAAAATTGATGAAAAGACGAGAAGAAAACTGGTCAGGGAGGCTTCCAAGAGGCCTACAGCAACATTCATGGAACTGCAGGAATTTCTGGCAAGTACTGGCTGTGTGCTACATGTGACAACAATCTCCCGTATTCTTCATATGAATGGGCTATGGGGTAGGGTGGGAAGAAGGAAGCCTTTTCTTACAAAGAAAAACATCCAAGACCGGCTGATGTTTGTCTCCCAAAAGCACGTGGGAAAATGTGTTATGGTCTGATGAAACCAAGGTTGAAATTTTGGCCATAATTCCAAAAGGTATGTTTGGCGCAAAAACAACACTGCACATCACCCAAATTACACCATACCCACAGTGAAGCATGGTGGTGGCAGCATCATGCTATGGGGCTGTTTTTCTTCAGCTGGAACTGGGGCCTTAGTCAGCGTGGAGGGAATTATGAACAGTTCCAAATACCAGGCAATTTTGGCACAAAACCTTCAGGCGTCTGTTGGAAAGCTGAAGATGAAGAGGAAGTTCAGCTTTCAGCATGACAACAACGAAAAGCACACATCCAAATCCACAAAAGCATGGCTTCACCAGAAGAAGATTAACGTTTTGGAATGGCCCAACCAGAGCCCAGACCTGAATCCAATTGAACATCTGTGGAGTGATCTGAAGAGGGCTGTGCACAGGAAATGTCCTCGCAATCTGACAGATTTGGAGCGCTTTTGCAAAGAAGAGTGGGCAAATATTGCCACGTCAAGATGTGCCATGCTAATAGACTCCTACCCAAAAAGACTGAGTGCTGTAATAAAATCAAAAGGTGCTTCAACAACGTATTAGATTAAGGGTGTGCACACTTATGCAACCAGGTTATTGTGAGTTTTTTATTTTTTATTTTTCCCCCTCAAAGATTTCAGTTTGTTTTTCAATTGAATTGTTCACATTTTAGGTCACATTAAAGGTGGAAAAAGTTCTGACATGATTTATCTTTGTCTCATTCTTTTATATCACAAGAACCTGGCATTTTAACAGGGGTGTGTAGATTTTTATATCCGCTGTAGATGCTCTGCACCTTGCCGCTGAAATTCTAAATTTGACAAAATCAAATCTTGTTAAAGGATTCAAAAACTCCCGGACCCATTAACGGAAATATGTTGCATTAAATGGCACCCTAAACACTACAGTGAACCCCTGGGGAATAGGCTCTAACCTTGAAACAAAGATACACTCCAAACAAGTCCCCTATTTCTAGACACGATCGTCCACCAAAGCGTCACACCATTCTCTGTCCTGAGATTTGACCCCGGCGACATCACACACGGTTAGAACTGTGGGAAATGGCCCTGGCCTCTAATCCCTGACCTCCAACCCCTAACCTCTGACCCTGGCATTGAGGAAGTCGATGGCCATGGGGGGTTAGTGGTATGTGTTGCCCATGCCCTCTGTCTCCAATACTCCTGTTATGGAGAAGCCCTCTTCACTACCAGTAAAGCCCTGGCAAGCACAATGGTTTCATCCCTAACGGCCTCCTATTCACTATGTAGTGCATTACTTTTGACTATGGTCAATAGGGGATAGGGGGCCATTTGGGACTCAGTTCGCTAACCCAGACCATCCAGGATTGCTGGGTGACACTGGTTGACTGGTTTACTAAATGGCTGGCTGGTTGATTGACTGGCTGACTGGTTTACTGGCTGAATGGCTGACTGGTTGATTGACTGGTTGACTGACTGACTGGTTGGCTGGTTGGCTGACTGAATGACTGACTGACTGGTTGACTGGCTGGCTGCGGGATGTAGCCACATACGGACCGTCTCTCCAACACAGGCGAGAGTGGTCCTCTCTCCTCACACTGGTCCCATCCCCTCACACTGGTCCCATCTCCTCACACAGGTCCCATCCCCTCACACAGGTCCCATCCCCTCACACTGGTCCCATCTCCTCACAGTGGTCCTCTCTCCTCACAGTGGTCCTCTCCCCTCACAGTGGTCCTCTCCC
>JACXGI010011376.1:0-25153 GCA_016801175.1 Esox masquinongy | reverse complement strand
GTTAGCTCTCACGTCGATGCACTGAGCAGGCTAGATACTGAGCCATGGGGAGCAGAAAAGAACTGTCAAAAAACCTGCGTAACAAGGTAATGAAACTTTATAAAGATGGAAAAGGATATAAAAAGATATCCAAAGCCTTGCAAATCAGTACTGTTCAATCAGTACTTGCCAAATCAGTACTTGCCAGTCAGTACTGTTCAATCACTTATTAAGAAGTGGAAAATTCAGGGATCTCTTGATACCAAGCCATGGTCAGGTAGACCAAGAAAGACTTCAGCCAAAACTGCCAGAAGAATTGTTCGGGATACAAAGAAAAACCCACAGGTAACCTCAGGAGAAATACAGGCTGCTCTGGAAAAAGACGGTGTGTTTGTTTCTAGGAGCACAATACAACGATAATTGAACAAAAAAGAGCTGAATGGTCGAGTTGCCAGAAAGAAGCCTTTACTGCGCCAATGTCACAAAAAAGCCCGGTTACAATATGCCCGACAACACCTTGGCACACCTCACAGCTTCTGGCACACTGTAATTTGGAGTGACAAGACCAAAATAGAGATTTATGGTCACAGCCATATGTATGTTTGGAGAGGGGTCAACAAACATGCTCCAAACATGCTACTGAAAATTGATGGCAGGATAAATGCAGCATGTTATCATAAAATACTGGCAGACAATTTGTATTCTTCTGCACGAAAGCTGCGCATGGGACGCACTTGGACTTTCCAGCACGACAATGACTCTAAGCACAAGGCCAAATTGACCCTCCAGTGGTTACAGCAGAAATAGGTGAAGGTTCTGGAGTGGCCATCACAGTCTCCTGACCTTAATATCATCGTGCCTCTCTGGGGAGATCTCAAACGTGTAGTTCATACAAGCCAACCAAAGACTTTGCATGACCAGGAGGCATTTTGCCAAGACAAATGGGTAGCTATACCACCTGCAAGAATTTTGGGCCTCATAGACAACTATTACAAAAGACTGCATGCTGTTAATGATGCTAAAGGGGGCAATACACAGTATTAAGAACTAAGGGTATGTAGACATCACAGGGGTCAGTTCATTTTTTTCTTTATTGCCATGTTTTGTTTTATGATTGTGCCATTCATTTATGACCTACAGTTGAATGTGAATCCCATATGAAATAAAAGACATGTTTTGCCTGCTCACTCATGTTTTCTTTAGAAATGGTACATATATTACCAATTCTCCAAGGGTATGCAACCTTTTGAGCACAACTGTACATGGAGCAGCAGGAGCAAAGACACATGCCAGCATGATGAATCCAGTGCGACAGAAATATTGTTTCTTTGCATCCACACATGTGTCTTGCACTGCTAAATTATGGGTGTAAAGGTGTTTCATTCCACCATAATTTTTGCATCAGTATAGATGATTATCTTCATAAATCCAAGTCAAATTAAGATTTTATGATTTATAACTAAAAGGAAAATTTGCTCACACATAGCGGAGGTTTGCTGAATTAAAGTGACAGCACATCGAACTATCGCTTATTATTATTCTGGATGAACATCCATCTTTTTATTCAAAATGCATTCATTTCTGGCCAAAAATCTCTGTTTGCAATAGTACCTGGTCGCCTTCAAAGTTCCATTGAGGTTCAGCAAACATTTGGAAACATTGTTTTGATGACAGTGAAGGCTTTCTTCTGGGATGCCTTCCAAATGTTTTGTTGACATTTGTTGTTGTGGCATCTACACGTAGTTTAGAAGACATGTTAACCCCAAGACTCAGCCAATTTCTTCAATTCCCCAACTGAAATCCATGGACAATTTCCTAATGCTTAAACGTTTATTGTGAGTGTAAGTGGGGGCGCTAATACAATTGCATCCTTATCCAGGTACTGAACATAAGCTGCAGTTGATTTCAAGTTCTTAATTATTTTCATAACATTAGCATTCTATTTTCTCTCTTTCTTGCCATCCTCCTATAAAGGCCAGTGTTATGCAAAGCTATTGCTATGGTTGACTGGTGCACCATTACTCCACTGCCACTCACTGAACTCTATACCTCCTTCAGAGGGACTGTTGAGCACTGTGCTTTCCGTTGCATGTCTCCTTCTTGAATGACTGCTGAGTTTTGAAGAACAGAGTTTTCTAGGCAATGCCTGGGTAGGGGGATGCATCCACTTATTGATATTTGATACAACAGTGCACTCTGGGATATCAAAAACCTTGGATGTTATTTTGTACACTTTTCCTAATTTATGCATTTTTAGTTCTTTACAGTATGTCTTATTTCCACACAGTGCTATTTGGTCTTCATTTTCCTTGAAATTTACAGCTTGAGGAGTTATTTTTCAACTCTGGAATTTAAAAAAAATGTGACAGAAATGGCTCAAACATGGAGGCCAATGGTATTTCCTGTGGCAATTTCTTTAATCTGTGTAAACTGGTAGCTTCCACAGCACAATAGTTCAATCCTTTTGCAATAATTTTTCTCCCCAATTTCAGGATTAAGGCACTACTTCATTATGTCAACTCCCAGCTAGACGATGGCTCTGCACTTCCCAAACATATTCCACTGTGCCATAAATGATCCTGTTTGTAACAAAAAAAGTATGCAAATACGGATTTATAATGTCGATTACATCCAGTCCAGACTGAGCGAGACAGCTTTTGTTGAACCATCGCCCAGTAAGTTTTTCTTTTTCACTTCGCACTCTTGCGACTTCTTGTGACAGGTTAAGTGTAAGCTTGTTGTGGGGGTTACCCTAAGGAGTGCAGTGGTCCCAGCTAACTGCCTGAACAAAGACTGTGATAAGAAGAGATATTGGTCGGACATATCTCAAAGGCGAAATCCTCAGACTCTCCCACTTGGAGTTGCTATAATTAGACAAAGCCGTTGTAACAAGGTGGATATCATGAAATAGGGTGGAAAATGTATAATTATTATTAATGGCACTCAAGTTTTCAATACCTTTCAATAACTCATCACGCAAGGATAAAGTCACTGAGCCTTAAAAAATACATATGAGATTGAAGAACACATTGGTTGGGATCTTGTGAATGGGGAAAAAATATAACGAGAAGTTAGTTTTCGTTGTCTTTTGATGTAGCAAGTACTTTTTTGTTGTTAAAGATTTTTGCTATGATTGTCAGTAAACAGTGTAAATGGACATACACATACACTCATACTCAATGACAACAAAATAGAGTTCATCTGTATTATATGAGATCCAAGACAGATTTCGACATTATAGCAGCAATAATAATAAACTAAATTCATACATTATGAACCTCAAAATTATTTTTAACCCTGATCAATGATGAATGGATTAATATTGGCTGCTATCTTACATGGTTACTAAAAATTAACCATTGACAAATGGAGAAAGAGAAACAAATACTGAAATATTGAACATGTTTTGTAATATTGTGGTGCCAGTGTTTTAATCTCCTTTTCTGTTGTGGCATTTTATTTTTCAGTATATTTTGTTTCTACCATTTATTACCAAAATAATTAGGATCCCTGGCCGTAGTCTTTTAACACTTTTACATCAAACACTAAATGGGCCTACAGTTTATGACAGACTAGTGTTTGTTGGTAGATATCATTTCTAACCCTAATTCATAATAATAGAAATGTATGAGAACAAAATGCATTCCACTTTAATGTATTCAGGATATCATGGAAACACTCTTTTCAAGACAGTACATGATAACCAATCTCAAATAGCAGCTGTTTGGTTACAGCAAAGAGGCTTATTGTGCTGTTTCAACCTTATATATCATGCAAATTCCAAAGCATGATGTATCTCTTTCCAGAACTATTCACACCTCCAGGACATTTCATCTTTGAAAACCCCCTGGCTCAGCAGGAACCAGCCTGAAATACGGCTGTACATAAGAAAGAGAAGGAAAGAGATAAAACAAGAACGGTGAGTCTCTGGTATTTGCCAGAGCATCACCATTTCTCCCTTTGAGGTAATTCATTAGGCAGCCCATTCACAGCAAGCCCGGCAAAATGCGGTGATACTCTGAATAAGATGGAATATACTATATAAGATTACAGAGGTCATAGGTCAGTGTGGCAGCGCTCAGGTAAATTATAAGATAAGCGGGGTGAGTGCAGCCACACACAACACTACCGCAGGAGGTCAGGGGAGTCACATGCTGACTGGATTACACACATTCATTTATTTTGCTCGGTGTATGGGGAGATATCTGCACTGTGGCGTTTTTTGTTTTAAACTGATTTTCAGAGTTTAAAACAAACTTCTGAATGATTTTAACTGTGGTCCATGTGAAAGGATCAGTTTGGACTATTACAGGGACTGGATATGATATTATATAAACAGGTAAACATTGTCAGGTTGTCAAGAGAAGTAATAACCCTGGGAAATTAGTTATTATAGTTTCTATGTTTGTGAGAATTAGTATGGACATAACGTCTGGCAGAGAAATACAATAAGCTGACTGCTAGTTTTGATATATTTTTTGTGGGACACATTGCTGACCGAGAGGCAAATTAATGACATCCTTAGAGAGTTGTACCAGTGTTTGGGGAGGCTTATAAATAGAGCTATGGGATGATGAAGGGAGTGTGATAGCAGCATAGACTTCTAATTGGTTTCAGACTGACACCACAGATGAAAACAGTCTGTGTCTCTATCTTCTTAAGTGGGTGTATGTTGTCATGTGGTGACGAACAAGTGCATAGAAGCCAGGGGGGACATGTACCTCCCAATGTTAGAAAAATGTTAACAACCCCCAACATTTTTTGTCCGTTACATTCAGGCTAGCCTGAGCAAGTCACTTCATATTTCAAAAGAGAATATAACTAGCTATTAGCCTAGAAAAGTGGTCCCCAACCAGGGGTACAAGGAGCCTGAGGGTACTTGGCTTATATGCAGCAGATACTTCAGAAGAAAAGGCCAATAGGCTTACTGGTAAAATGCACATGAGAGGATCCATCAGTTTAATACCACAAATCAAATTCAATACCACAAATCAAAATTCAGTAGGTGGTACAGTTGCCAAAAGTGTTGCAATTAGCTAGCTAGCTATGTACAGTAGTAATATCTACAGGCAGCTGTCATTCAACTAGCTGATGAGGTTTATAAGTTTCAAAACGCTGAGGCATGGAAAGCCTAAACAAAACACAGACCATAATTGTAGTGAATCTAAAAATATAAATGAAATGAATGGTGGAATAACGCAAAGAGCCACAGTCATGTTTTTCTGTTTTATTGGGATTTTGACTAATACTATTTCAGTCTATATTTTGGGAACATTAACATTCTAACTTGAAAATTGTACTTGCATTAATGGGGATCAGCAAATGCCCCAAACTCTTAAGCCCCTTCTGTTAAAATAGATGTTAAATAAGATACATAACAATATTGAATACAAAAACAGGCTACAGTAGAAAGGATTAGAAGCATTCAGACGTGATGCAGTCAGAGCGTAGATACTGTACATACACCAAATTCGAGAGTTAAGCGGTTTCATGTATGATGGCAAAACTAGAAGCTGCTCTCTGAGTTGAATGTTGAAGTTATATACATACCCACGCAAGGTATGGGAATGTACAGGTCATTCAGTGTGTTATGTCAAAGTCTACTTGTTCTTCTTCCACAGCTGTTTTTAATAGATGTCACTAAGGGGTTCCTAGCTTGCTCTGATGACTTTCCCACTGATTGTTATTACCCTTTTCAATGGATTCTGACTTGTACTCCCGAGAGCCACATCACCCCACAATATTAAAAGCTGAGACGGATTCTATAAAGCATCTATGGAGGACAGATTGGTGTTCATTAAATAAAGCTTAGAAAAAACAGGTGTTGTGGCTAACTAATGGCCAATCAGTAAATGTTCAGATCCTGGTCATGGCATATTGACAATGCTCAATAGTGTTGCATGGGACTGTACATATTGGCTCAGCACCATCTGGGATTGGGCACCAGTCGCCTTGCAACTACTTGTGGCAGGTTAGGCACAGGCTAAACCATGGTTACTGGCTTTTGAGTGAATTCTCCTCCAAGCTTGTAGGTGCTGGCGAGTGTTTCCTGGTTCTACAGTTTGATGAAAGGGAGAATTGACCGACCACATGTCTGCTGAGAGCTGCTGGGAGCCGCTGTGATGAGGCAAGACCATGAGAAAGATGCTGACATTTGGAGTGAATCTGTTCAGTATTTCTTTTGAGGAAGACCTTGGTAATGATGGTTCCTAGGTATTTGTCCTTCACACAGTCAGTGATATGATCATCTCCAGTGCTGCAGGTTTGTCTCTCACCTGCCTATAAACAGGTCTTGGGTTTTGGTTGCTGTGAGGTTGTTCTGGCTACACTACAGGGAGAACCTGTCAATTTTAGTCAGGTATGCCTTTTATTACTCTGAGTTACCTGATGTGTTCATAATTAGTGTGTCCTGTGAGTACTTAGTGAATATCAACTCTGGGTGTGAGCTACTACAGTTGTCAGTGTACAGGGTGATCAACACAGGCGAGATAGCCTTGTGCTGATTCTGTAGATGTGGTTCTGGAAGAGGTGCAGTGACTGTTGCATTTCATCAGTTATTGTGTATTTGTCAGGAAGGAGAGGACCCAGAGAATCAGATCAACATTTATGTCCTGGAGCTTTGACCCCATTAGTGAGTCTACACTGGTTAGGTACTAGAGTAATCCACAAATACCATCTTCATGTATTCTTCTGGGATTCTTCATGTGGGTGTAGATACAGGTCAGTAGGGCAGAACTGCATCAGCAACACCGCTAAGCTGCTTGAACACTAGATGGGGAGAATCAGTCTGTCATCGCCAAAGATGTTGCAGTTACATGGTTAATGTGATTTTAATCAAAGTAGGGTTTGTGTCAATATTTCAAGGAAGTACAGCATGACAAATCAGCAACACAGAACACAATCCTACGTGGGGTGAAGAAAGTTGAAATTACAAGACACCCAATGAAGGATTTGGGGAAATAAAGATGTCTAAGAATTTGTACCTGTAGATAATGGACAAAGTTGAGGGAAAACCTCCTTAAGTGCGTTTATGCTCTGTGAGCTCACCATGACTAAAAAGGCTGCTGAAGAAAGGTTATCCTGTGTGCATTCAAACCTCTGTCTCTCCCACCAGCCACTTGAAAGGTAATTGGCATTTAACATAACTGCATGAAACATGGCTTTGCAGTAATAAACACATCTAAAGTCCAAATGCAAAGTAACACCTCACATTTCTCTCTTTCCGGGAAAATTTTAAAGTTATAGCAATATTTTATGAAGTGTGTGACATTACAAAGGGGACCCATTTGGCCAGCTTATTCCTTGAATGGGATGAAATGGCACCAGCTCATCTCAACATAATAAAACAATCAAGTTATTAACACAGACCTCAGCTATTGTGACCGTTTACATGGTCTGTCGATTCTAGGAGTCTTGTTTTGATTATCAATGTGCTTGTTGTTGATACAAGCTGAAACTCACTTGCTGACTCTACAGTGCGTTTATGGAGCCACCACCCCACTCCCACCCTCTGCAAGTACTGTGGACCTACTGTTTATCTACCAACCCTTCCGGGCAAGTCTGAGCTTATCATCGACATGGGTTCTGTCCTATATGTAAACACTACAGAACTGAAAATGTCTGTTCAGAGGGGACAAGTATTCTTGGTCAAGAGATGTTAAACAATCTTACCAGTCTGCTTCCTGCTTTAACAAGCCTGAGTCAAGCGACGCTTGGCAGCTCACTGATGACTAACATCTCAGCCTGCCCTCATTTTCAGTGAATGGCAAAATGGGGCGAGTTATTGCAGGACCCAGTGATTGATAGCACACATTAACTTGTGTTTATTCCACTCCTAGCTGTCTACATAACAAAAGGAATTGCCCGTGGGGGATTATGTTCTTCATTATTCGGTGACTTTATTTGCCATTCCGTAACTGAATCACGACCACACAATCCTTCTAATTCCCCTTTGAATTGTTCTTTTTCAAGTCGTCACCGAACGGGGGCTGGGGAGGTGTTTTGGGAAGTATGGTGGGGATGTCTATGCAGTGGATGAACTGGGCAACAACATTACCCTGGGGAGAATCCCTGTGGGATACCTTCTTGTTTTCTACAGAGGAGGTGAAGGGAGAATGACAGAAAGAAAATATCCAGTGTAGATCTTGAAAATATATCTCCGTACTCTTAATCTAAGTCTAATTATTTGTTGCTTTGCACACTTCACCTGGAAAACACATTTGTCATCAGAAGACTTGCGAATTCATTTTGACGACAATCCCTGGTTTCCATATTTATAATTTAAAAAATCCCCTTGCCTCAAATAGTACAATATGTTCTGCTAGGATTTCTAGTAATCAAAACTGGCATGTAGAGCTTGTAAGTGATTAAATCTGACCTGTTCCTAAAAACAAAATCAATGGACTCAAAGTTACAGCCCTACCATATCGATATGCTACTAAATTAAATGTGCCATCAATAGGAAGTGTTCTCTTCTTACACTGTCTCAGTTCTCAAAGAAATGCAGTTAAGTTTCATCAGGGCTTGCATTGTTGTAAAGCAAAAGAATGAGAGAAGATGAATGGCTACACAAACAAAAGAGTGACCGGAAAGGAAATTAAGTGTGTGGGAGAAGTGCTATTGGTGTGGTTAAAGAAAATGCTAAATAGACAGATCCCAAATGGAAGGGGACTTCTTTCGTCAATGACAATCTATTATTCTCAAGGTAAACAGAACTAACCTGAAGTCAGGAAAGTCTGATTAAAAACAATATAATAATGGTACAATTTAGCAAATGTGTGAAACCCATAAACTCAAATGTGTACTCATCTACATGCCTCTAAAAATGCTACAATGAAACTGCCATTTTGTACAACAAACTCTAAATCTATGAACATCACATACAGATATAAATACACAAGGTCTTGTTCCATCATGAGACTGCTGTTTTGTAAGTATACGTTCAAAAGTTATTTAAATTTACCATCATAGTAAATCATACCAAAATGACAATGTACATGTAACTGAGGTGCCACTAATATTGAATTCACATGTAATCAGTGTTGCCTTATGCATACATATTTTAACTCTATGGCAGCTATTGTTTTAACTAGTTAGTTAAACTTAATGATTTTGGATTAAAAAGAAGTATAGGTGACAGCATTTTGGTACGGCAGATGTCTTTTTCAATAAGCTAGGTGTCGTCTGCATGTCTTTTATGAACTATACAATTGTGCTTCCTCAAGATAAAGCAACACACATTATAAATATAGCAAGCAGCGTTGATCAAGCAGTACGCTGCATCAATACATCTTAATAACTTAAAAGTAGTGTGGCAAATGTTGCCTTGCCACATGTTTTCAGGCAACATTTGCAATGCTACTTTTAAGTTAGTCATTAAGATGTATTGATGCAGTGTACTGCATTCTCTGGTAACAAAGAGCAAGCTATATCATCAGTTGGGTTATTTGGGGTTTTAGTGTGTAGGCCTATGGAATTATAGGGTTCTCAACCTCAGGAAACCTCTAAAATATGTGCCAATAATCTTGCCAGTTTTTTATTATACACTGATTTTCTAGAGTATATCAGTACAGACCTTTATGTAAACCCCTACACATTTCCCTCCATTCATTACAGTACAATCACAATCCAGCTAGCTAATACTCCCTCAGAAATTGTAATTGACCATTAATAAACATTATCTATCAAGCAGCCGCACAGGGAAATTGCTACTCCTAATGTGGCATGGTATTTCCATGGTAATGGGCGTGCTCCAGGAGGTAGGTAAGCATAGGTTGATATGGTGCAGGCCGGGGTCTCACAGCCCATGCAGTTATTTTGGAAAGAAACAAAGAAAACATTTTTTTTTGGTGCTACTTCCCCTCATGCTGTTATAAAATGTCATCTCCTCCAAATTCCTGTAAAGGATTACAGTCATACTCTTTGATTTTTCATTACTACAAAGGAAATCAGTGTGACATGGGGCTGGGGGTGGGGCTGAGAGCTGGGTAGTGAATGAAAACAATCAATCCCAGTATGGGAGTAGGCGTGTGGTTACATAACATTGTCTTTCATGATTTCACCCCGCAGCGGAAGCTTTGCCTTTGTTACCAATATCCCTTTCACATAAGAATGCTAGATGGTTGCAGTTTTAATTCTGAAAATTATTTTTTTATGTTTTTTTTATGGTCACATTAAATAGATATAAATGTATGCCCCAATGTTTGTGGCATGCACATTTTATACAGAGATTTTGGTAGATGGACTATCTGAGAGGCTGGGAGACTACAGGTTTTTTACAGTGTTTTCCACATTGAGGAGCTGTCTTTAACAAAGGCTGATAACCAAATCTTTAACAAAGATTTGATAACCAAAATTTAAAACAATAGCTCTGTAAATAATGTTGACACCATTCGATATGCAAGTCTTATTTGTTCCTTTGTACATCAAGCTACAATGTCTTGTTCGGGATGTCCGTGAATGTTTATGAATATCATGAAGTCAGTTAAGTGTTATAGCTGATAGCTAACATTGTTGTGGGATTTCAGGAAGCCAGTTGCCCCAACTGGCACTGAGCCTGCAGAATCCTCTGTCAGCTGCTGCTGTGAACCGGTGATTATGGGTGTAGCAACATCACAGTATACCCTAATAGTCGCTTTCCAGACAGCACTTCTACAATGTTACGCTAACCAACGAGTCAGCACATCAAGTTATGAAATTAGCTGGATTAAGAAGACAGAGGTACATCATAATGCCCATGCAGGCATGTCTTATTAGAACAGTTTTGCAATTTCAAATGTCTAATATGCTAATGGAAGTAAACAAAATGAATACGTAACATTGCCTGTGCAGGGGCATAACAAATGTATTGACACTGACATTGTGTTGGCTCAGTACCAGAAGTCTGCAAATATTTTACAGCATGGGCAAATTGGCGGTGTTTAGGCTAAGTTTGAAAGGGATATATGCCTGCTGTTAGCCAAACCTGCTTAATGTGCAACAGCAGCATTGTTGAGTAGCAGATCAAGACAATAAGGAAGTAATCAAAAATACTGACCTCTTCAAACCAGGCATGCTAATAAGGTCACCATGAACGGGTGAGAATTGAAAGGTCTGTAGGCTGGTTCATGAAAGGTCAGTAGGCTGGTTCATGCATCAGCAAGTCTTTGTCATGTTCATGCCAAGTTTAGCTACTACATTAAACAGACCAGAGTTCAGAGTCTGCAGTTTGGACCAGTCCCCAAATTACCATTAGCAGGTCATTTGTCTTCTTTGGAAACATGTGAGAGGCATCCAATTCTCTTAACAAGTTTGTCAGAATGTGGCAATTCTGCAGGAACCAAATCTGGACCTTATGATATGTGTAAGCTACACAGTAAGATAACAAAATCAAATGTCTAAAGAGTCTGTCACATACCTCGGCCTAACTTTAGATCAGTCACTCTGAAGTGAGTCTGTCGTTACTAAAGTTACTTGCATCTAGTATCTTGCATGCAAGCAAACTCAAATTTCTGTAAACCAGAACAAGGCGGTTTTTATGCTCTGTTTGGTATAGTGGTTTGACAACTAAACTTAAAAACAAGATGTAGGTTGTGCAAAACAACATAATTTGCTATCTGCCTAATGTACCTTCCAGAGCACATGTTGAAGTAAAATAATTCCAAGCCACGCATTGTTGGCTGTACAAGAATGATTGAAGTAGCACAGATCTCATTCTTTTTATCAGTATTCTGCCTCCTTAACAGGCCGAGTCCAGAGGTGAATTTAAAGGACAGGTCAGAGGTCATCTTTTGCGTAAGCTCAGTAGCACTTAACTTCACTGACATTCATTTATGCCTGCCCTACACCAGTATGTGACAGTACTGGTAGTGACCTGGCACAGAGGTTGTTTTAGAGGGGAAAGATGATATCAGCATGGATATTGACATTGACATTTTTTTTAGGACACATTTTTTTTAAGGAAAAGTAAATAAAATATGTACATGTTTGACTGTATTTATTTATTTCAGCATTTGTTCTATAATAGTGGCAATGATGTAGAATTATTGATGTATGTATTTTTTCTTTTTTTTTTCAAAATTTATTTTAACAGGGAAAACAGACTGAGAATTGGATCTCTTTTATATAGTCAAGGAGGACAATGACTGAAGAAATATCAGTTGTTTCCATGTATTTATTCCAGGAGATGTGGTGGGAAAATTGTTGCATTTTTCTTTTGTTGTATTTATTTGTATGTATTGAAAATGTATTAAAATTATTTTGTTCCATAACTGTATGAATTTAAATGGGTGCTACTGGTGAAATCACTTTTACGCTTCAATTTATGGGTTGTGGTTTGTGTAACTTCTTTTCCAATAAAGAATTCAATCAAGCTATACTCTCCACTAGGGGTGACTGAACTGGTTGCAAGTTAAAACCATACCAATTGGAATATCTAAATTTAACCATTCACAAAAAGATTATGCCTAACCTTATTTAAGCATTAGGAATCAATATGGAAACTTAAAGAGTTCTTATTGTTTCAGGTTGAAACACATTTTATAGTTTAACTTTTGAAGATAAACTTAAGAAACCACATGGGGTAAATAAAACACCAAGCCATGGGAAAAAGTGCAGGTTTACCACCATATGGCGTGATTAAAATGTAAAAACATGCTGTCATCCCATTGGTGGGGTTTTGCCAATGGGACACTGTTTATTAGGAGATTAGGTAAACTAAGTTAAAGTTTCTATAATTTAAAAAACACGGACAGTAGTATAATTTGGAAGGGCATCTTGTTCACATTACACTCGGCTCAATAGGAGAAGACTACTACTGAAGCTTGATGTACTCAAAAGGAAAGATCAGGAGCACACAGTAACACCTGGCAACTCAACAAAAGGAGTTCATGAGGGCTGTGCAAGGGACATCTCTCAGCTCTGTCCTGACATGACAAACCACACATACATCAGCGCTGTCACACTGCACCAATACTTCATCACTTATTACAGGCCTACAGCCGAGAGAGCAGGTGATGATGGAACACTGTTGGGCAGAGACAAAGCACTCTGTGGCAGGGCCAAGGCTGTGCTGATGGTTACTGTGGGTACAGTAATTGACTAGGTCAAAGAGAGGATATTGTGGGGGTTATTTACAGACAAAGATTGACCAGGTTCAGTACTGGTTGCTATGGGTCATTTAAAAAAAGATAGACATGTCCCTTGGCCTTTCTCTGACCCGTAAACCATCTGCAATCATTTGCCATCCACGTGTTTCGCCAAAGAAGTTATTATAAGGTTGTATGAGGCCAAGTCAGCTGTACGACTGCCTCTGGGATATCTTTGTATTTACCGGTCCACATCCTTATCACACCACCATCATAGATCTAGATTTTGAAGTACCCTAATTGTCTGGCTCAACAACAAAAGATAGCTATTGCAATCTAACAACCCCATGTGGCACAGACTCAGATGTATTAATTTATGCCACTTTTTGACGATGTAGTGTAGTTTATTATGTTATTTCAAGTAGTTGGCGTCAGTTCCAAAAAAAGGAATAGCAAAATAACAAAACAATCTATGTGATTGTCTTACCTGCTTATATATTGAAATGTGTGGTTCCTGCATCTGTTGTTTATGCCAGGAAATTCATGCAGTTTATTGATTGAACTTTCAAAAAGTTCACATGGTCTTTCTGTCTTCTGACCTTTGAATGCAATCTATAAACTCTATTCTGCTGATTCATAGGTTTACCAGTCAGACATAGAAAAAGAGACAAAAGAAAAGTACTGTATTAAATCAATGCAACAACTGAGCACAATCCTCACCTGCACCACAATTCCTAAGGAGTTGAAAGAAAAGTTGAGTTGTGTAACAATAACATCATAATTTTATAATAATAATTACCAAAATACATGTCTAATAACTCAGCATTGTAAAACAAGACCTTTGTTAACAAGCCTGCGTATTGTCTAGAGAATGTAACCTTGAATGTTCCAATTCTATTTCCAATTGTCAGACTGAATGAGGTCCTAACAATTGAGGCTATGTGCCTTAGGAAGTCAGCTTTTGAGTGAAGGCACTGATGATTTCAGTCATACATTACAAGCTCTGTGAAAGAGAACCTCTCCTTTGCATACCTGGGAAATTCTTTTGTGTTCCATCCTTTGTTTGCCCTCCTATTCTCTCTGTTTAAATGACAGTTTGAGACAGAATGATTCAAGAGATTTATCAAAGCGGTAAAGAAATACAAACAAAATTTGGACCACTATCTACCTCTCTAATGTCTCCTATTAGTGACCTCGGTCAACCTGATTCCACTGGTGTTTATTGTAAAAGAGGGAATAGAGAGAAGAGCGGTTGAGATGCACTCAAATGAGACTGGGTTGGTGACTAATACATCAGCAACTACATAGACCAATTACTAGTTTAATTCAATTTATGTTAGATCAAATCCAGTGCTCAGCTAGCATCAGAAGTTCTTTACCCCAACCTTCACACCCACTACACTGCCATGCAAACCAATGAATCTTATTGACATTGGCAATCAGGCCTGGAGAAAGATATTTCACATATTGGATGTTAACTCAACATAACAACTGCTAAAACATTGCAGAAAAGTACTGAATTCATAATCATTTCATATTTGTAATACATATTACTGTAAAAATCTGTGCTGCTGCTAGGTTACTGTCTGAAAGGCAGGCCCACGGTGGATTTTGAAACTGTTAATATATTTAATCCAGTGGTGCTTTTGACATTGTATCACAGCTGAAATATGACAAACTAAACCTGACAAATGGCAGAAAAGGGCAAACGCCACTCATTGGGCTTTCACCTGTGGCAATTAGGAGCTCAAAACATGGAAAACCATGAAAAGAAGGAAAAAAGGTATAACTTTCTCTGTGTCGCTCCACTTACAGTGTTGTCTGTTCGGATTCAGTCATGTGGATTGTGGGGTGTTCCAAGCAGAAAAACATTGCCTTTGATTGCATCAGATCGGATGGCACGTGTGGAATCTCAATCTGTCAATCTGGACACAGTCAACAGGGAGAAAGCTTGGTTTCCCTATTTCCCCACTCATCTATCTTATAAGGCTGAGAAAAAGACAGTTATACCAAATGTCAAATCAAAAGAAGGTTACACGTTATTTTAAAATTCCTGATGTCAATCTGCACATTTTCTAAAGATAGTACAGTAATACTATCAACAAAAGTATCTATTGATAAGCAACATCTTTCTATGGCTCCAGTTAGGGTTAAGGTTAGGGTAGCTTAGTAGAGTTAGGAGAAAGGTTACATTTAGGGTTAGGGGTGATCTCACAAGCAGCAGGTTCACAATGTAATAAGGAACGGGAACTCTATCTGTGAAATGACACGTAGCGAGAGGCCTTTTACAGTACATACCCAATTTTTCCAACTCTTCTTCTCTCAACCACAAGTGTAACTCTCAGACTATTAAGCTGGATGTTCCTGGTCAGCCTGACATGAAGGACATCACATAAAAACACACACTGAGATGCAATTCATATATTCACCAACCATAGAAATCATTTAGGTGTCCTTTCAGTGTCCTTACTTTAATAACAGGTGATTCAATCCTCCAGTTACATCATTTTAACTACATTATTACACCACTGCACAAGGGAACAAATACAGTTCCAGTCAAAGCTTGGAAACATTTGTTGATTCACTTGAATGGGTAAGTGTATCCAAACATTTCACTGGTACAGCACATTTATAATATAAACATATATAACTATATATTATATATAAATATATAAAAAATTGTGGTCTAGGTTTACAGTACATACAGACTCCTAGTATTCAGTGTCAACAAAACATGTTCTCTTCTTTCCTGGCCTTGTGTCTTACCTTGGTTTGAAAGGGAATATTGCTGAAGTTTGATCATTCAAATTTGCAACCATATCTCTCAGAATCATATACAACTAACTTGCAAAGCGCGATTATGTTCAGTATGAATATAAATCTGTGCAATTATGTTCACTATCAACATTTCCCCAGTTATATTGTTCCTTAATGACTAACCATTACTTTGCTTTTTAAATTTTTCTATTATGTAGGTCCTTAACGTAATCGACTGAAAAAGAAAAACGCCTCGAATAACATTTGAATGTTAATGGTTAAGGTTAACTTAGGGTTTCCATTTGTCAGACTGAATGAGGTCCTAACAACTGAGATTCCTATGTGCTTTAGGAAGTCAGCTTTTGAATGGAGGCACTGATGACTTCAGTCATACATTACAAGCTCTGTGAAAGAGAACATCTCTTTGAATACCTGGTTATGCATGACGGTACTGGCTTTAGGGTCATGAATAAGGTTAGAGTTAGGTTACGGTTAAGGTTAGACATCACAGTACTGAGGTTAAGGTTAAGAATAAGGTTAGGTTATGGTTAGGCATTAAAGTACTGAGGTTAGGGTTAGGATGAAAGTTAAAGGTAAGGTTACAAAAACAGAAAAACACCTGTCTAAACAACAGAATTCCAGAACAAAAACAATTATTGGCGGAATCGATCTCACAAACATAAGATTGAAAGCCGGTTGTAGAAACACTGACCCACCATCCTTGACCACAACACCCTTGCAAATAGCCACTCTATTTAACTATTTATACGTTGTTAGTAACTGTCCCTTTCAGCCAGTTTCCGATGGTAGCTAAATGGCACTTCTCATATGTTGACACTGAACGAAATTGTAATTCCTTATAGACAAATACCACTGGGATATGTTGATACCGAAAATAATAACACTCCTTACATGGTCATCTGAATGTAATTGCATTTTCCAAAATAGTTACATATTTGCGTAATTCCTGCGATGCTGGGCAAATTCAGCAGATGTTTGCTGAAGTAAATTCCTATCATGAACTTTAACAATAGGACAGGTAGAGGCATCAGTCTGATGATACACTAGCCACTAGTAGCTAGCCTTCTGTTACTGAGTAAATCTCTGATAGATAGCCACTGCCCTGAGCAACCCTTTGGATCCTTTGATCATCTTGTTACAGTGGAAGGCTGAAAGCAACTCCTTGTCCCCGTTAGAGATGTTATCTCGTATTCTTTTGAGCTTAATTACCTGCATTTGGGGTATTTAGAGTCTTAGAGGTATATAACACTGAACCAAACAAGGATATATCAAAAGCTAAATTTTACTAATGGAACCATCTAGTTCCAAGCTCTCTAAATGATGGCTTTGATATGCAGTCAGGCATATCTGGCAGTCATTTGTTTCAAAAACAGCATTGCTATATTTCATTTACTAAATATATTATGCCATGATTCAGCAGCAGTCAAATACATGCATATCTTGCCAACAACAAAGTTGACAATGAAATTGGCGCCAAAAAGAGTAATTTCCAGGTAAACAAACATTTTCTGAACCTGCCTGAGGGAGAACATTAATTTACACTCATCTGCTTTAGAATCCTAATTTGTCATATTAATCCTAATCTAGTGACTGTTCCCCTGTATGTGGTCTGTTATTTTTCAGCTGGAGTGACGTGTTGAATAGGGCACATAGCAGACCGTGTGGGGGGCATGGCATCTGGGTAAACAAATGACTCAAAATTAAGAGATCCATCAACAGGAGACGGGCTGGCAAACACCAAGCCGTCAGACCTTAAATGAAAGCCATTAGTCTAGCATGATCACATTGCTGCATGGAGCTGCTCTATATAACACAGAGACAGGCATGCCCAACCTGCTTGAGTGGAGTGGATTTACTGTAGGCAGTAGTAATAACAGTTACGGTAGTTTTCCCATCTTCCCATCACTTGGTAAGAGCATGGCACTTGTAACACCAGGCTTCTAGGTTTGACATTAAGTCACTCTGGCTATGAGTGTCTGCTAAATGACTTAAACATAAAAAAAATGTAGTACTGGAAAGGTAGGGCAAAGTCATAGCCACTGAGGTTGGGAGAGAACATTGACCAAAAAATAGAAATACATTGGTAGCACCGGTGAAGTTAGGACAACCAAATACACTGGCGGGAGTTAGGACAACCAAACACACTGGTGGGAGTTAGGACAACCAAACACACTGGTGGGAGTTAGGACAACCAAACACACTGGTGGGAGTTAGGACAACCAAATACACTGGTGGGAGTTAGTACAACCAAACACAATCGTTTTAATGATTAAGATTTTAGCTACTTTTGGAGCACATGTTGTGCCCTAGAAAATTGGTCAATTACTTCACCTATTACCTCTCAACATTCAACTTAAGAAACAACTTGCCCCTTGTTATATGACGCTACATTGTTGATGTATGGTTTTAAATCCACACTCTACAAGTCAGAATCTAAAGCTTAGTGAGGCTTGTTACACTCAGTATATGAATGGGTGAATTACAACAAACCGGCAGAGCCTAAATACCTCAATGTGAAATTATTGTATTTGGCCCAATACATTATCTAAGAATTAAATCTGAACTACAAAGTCATGTTGTTATGAAAATGTATTCATGCACTACTTTAAGTCAAACTGGATTAGAGGATCTGCTAAAATAAGATTAGTATAAAATGATGTGTCAAAATGTATAATGTCTAATTCTAATAACCTACCTTATACGTGAACCAGATATAGAATTTTGTCTTGGACCTAGGAAGAGTAGATACTTTGTCAAGACCTAATGGGGATCAAATGAAATGAACAACCAGCTGGCTTGGCTAGGCATATGAGATCAAAAGCAGAACACGACAACAACAACTAATCTGAAATAATGGACAGCATTCATTATGCCCATAATGAAGGATGGGAAAGATAGATAAGTTCATGTGAAAATTATGTATTGATTGGTAAGCAGATACACTGTATATCTCAGTGCCTACTCATTTTTCACAGCATTGAGAACATTTTATTTAAGTTTCATTTCTTTTTTCTGGAGTTTCTTTTTTGTGGAAGTATTTGACATTCCTCACCATCCATTGATGAAGAGAATATGTCCCATTCATTGCTTCCATGAGGAAAAACAATATCCAATAACTGTTTCGTGTTTCATGCATGCTTCCATTTTGCTTTGCGTTGCTGAATCACTCTATAAGTTAATCCATTGGACACCAGAGGCGGGGGGATGTCAATATGATAACTATGGAATGGAGATAGAGACTAGTTGTCTAATTCCCCATAAGCTTCAAGCTCTGTCCTTAAAGGGTAACTTAAACAAAAACCTGACAATGGCATCAATATTCTAGTGCCGAATGAACAGCTGCTGTGATTGCAATCTCTCCAATGGCACAAACAGTAAGAGACCTGCCCAGCCTCTCAGACTTTGTTTCCATAATCTTTCTTTCCAGAGACTTCCAACCCAATATGTTAAAGGTGTAGTGGAACCATCCCTCAAACTTTCATGAATCAAGAATACATTTGTGAGAAATTCTCGGTGCAATATGCAATGGCTTAGTCTACCAACCAATTAACACCATCCTCTATGACTTGTGTACCCAAAACACTTTTGTTGTGGGACAGCTGACCATACAATGCAACTGAGCTGTCTTGATCCTGAGCTGTCTTGACTCAGCAATTATTTCTTTATTAAAACTTCTTAATTGTGACAAAATAATTGCAGTAGCTAGCTAGCTAGCTAATCAAAGGAACATTGCATTAGCTGTTTAGCTTATCTTTTTGTATCAAATGGCTAGCTAAGGCTGAAATGGATGTAATGGAAAATCTTGTTAGCATTAATAAATTTCTTAAATGCAAAAAAAAATAACTTGAGAAATGCTGCACCAGCCACCTTAGATGTAAAATAGTGTGAACCTATCAGATTATTTCTGTTTACTCTGAAGGAATAATACTAACTTTTTATGTTATTGAAAGACAAACCATTTCAACCCACACCTCCAAGATGTTAATTTGTTTTTCCAATGAGCAAAAGAAGAATTAGCAGAATTAGTAAGTGCAGTTACTCTTTAAAGATTAACTGGTAATTAACATGTTCATATGTCAACAGCACATTGTGTTGTGCTCCAAGTCCACCACTGCTGCCACAGAGTACATATAAATAACTCTTTGTCATTACCCAGCATGCCTCGATTCCCTGGAACGTCTCCAGGGCTTTGCTATCATTGGGTATCCAGTTCACCATTTTAAGATACTCATCTGCCTCTTTTTATTTCTTTCCCATATTGTTTGATTTAAATATGTTATCTATATTTGTCTTGTCTACTCTTGTTGTGCAGTTGTTTTACATCTATGGTGATGCTTCTTTGGCTAAGTAGGGCACCTCTACATAGAGGGAGGGATGTAAAAATATCTGCACAAGGATTTCCACACTTAGTATATAATTTTCCAAACATAACACAGACAGACATTTGACTTTTTCAACATTATATAATATATAATATATATACAAATATAATATAATATAATAAATATAATATACAGCTCCGGAAAAAATTAAGAAACCACTGCACCTTTTGCTTTCCTTACCAAAAAAGTTGAAAAGGAAGGTTTTGAGTGAGGAACAGAAGCGATCAATTTGCAGTGGTCTCTTAATTTTAACTCTTCTGTTCCTCACTCAAAACCTTTTCGACTTTTTTGGAAAGGAAAGAAAAAGGTGCAGTTGTCTCTTAATTTTTTCTGGAGCTGTATATATATATATATATATATATATATATATATATATATGTATAAAATGAGGATGATAGAGGGAGCCAACATCAAAACCAGACTTAAGTGTCTATTTCTCTATCTGTCATTAGGTATTAGTGCCTCCAATATTGCAAAAGATGATGCTCTTAGATATGTAAACCCTCAAAGATATCCAATTTTGCAAAACAAACATGGACGACCAGCATTTTAATTACGGTAGACATGATTTCATAAAAAAATCGGTCCTTATTTCACCAGTAAAAATCTGGTTTGCCTAAAGTAAGCACAGAGCCCATGAGAGTGGTTCTTAGATTTAAAAAATAGTTTATACAAATAATTTATTATAGTAGAAAAAGATAATGCCGGAAGTAAGATAAGACAGAGAAGAAATTGGGTGACAAATATGTAAAAGCAAATGAGAGTGTGGGAGTGATGAAGCCTAGAAAAGACAATGGTGATATGGTATAATGGTCAGTATGACAGGCCAGGAGGGCCAGATTTGCCCTGGGGTTTCCCTACCAGCCTCAAATAGTTAGGCCTCTGCCCCCCCCCCCCCCCCACCACCACCATAAACAGGACTGAGCCACCGGGCACTGGGGCATTTATCTCTCCTCTGCAGCAAAGACCCTTACAGCTGTTCCATATGGGAGTGATAACTCACATGCCACCCAGAGGGGAAAGGGAAGACCTAAGCAAATGGAAGACCTAAGCGACAGTGTCAAACTTGGCTCCAGGATATGCTTCTCCCTAGAGACACAGGTAGGTAGCATAACCTAGCTGTTGGGACCTCCCAGGCAGGCTGTGACTTTTAGAAAACCTGCAAATGTTCTAAGCTCAAGTAGTCTATATCAGGATTGTCGCCTCTTTACCAGCCTAAGTGGTTATTTGATGGCTGAGGTTATGGCCTGATCTCCTGTAACACAAATTCCTGAAGCATGCAAAGTCAAAGTATCGCGGGAGTATCAGTTGCTGTTGTTATATGAACTTCTGTATCCCCCCCGACGTTGCTAACTGAAAAAAATGTATCTAGGTTAGAAAAAAACCTTCTTATACATATATTTGTATAAGAGGAAACCTTATACTGCTAAATTCTAGATAAACAAATCCCCTGAGGTAGATTAACAGAGCATTAACAGAGCATTTTATTCCTTTTGATATCTGGTCAATGTGGCCTTTTCAAGAAAACCAGAAGTATCATTGAGTTAGGATGAAGCAATACAGCAATTTGTTAATTGATACACCATCCCAACATGATATCAGTGTTTTAATTATTAAGTAATCCTTTATTCTAGAAATGAGAAAACATATTGAAGAACAATATCAATACAAAAGTGTCTTTGCTGTAGTCATTTTGCTTGGCTGTTAAATTGTACAATTACATCGTACAACCAAAAGGTAAGCGAATAACGGAAGAATCAGTCCAATTTCTCATCTCCCACTGACATGTTTCTTCATTCGGCTTCACCACAGTAGTTCTGAGAAAGCCTGGGGGTTCCTGAGGTTGTTGAGGTTCATTTGATGTGTCCTCTCAATAGTAGTCCTGATCAATAGTAGTAATAATAATAATAACTCATTTATCGAATTTCTATACCACTTTCATAGAATTTTAAAATATTTAAAGAGCAAAAATAAATACATCATATTAACTGGGACAAGATAGCCAACTGATGCCCAGTCATTGAATGCTGCATACTCTAGATGCTGATCCTCATCGTGTAGAGAATTTTACACATTGCAGGCTTGAAATAGTTCTTGTTCAGAATCATCAGGATACCTATCCCCTTTTGTTTAATTTAAAGTTTCAACGGCTGGCTCAACTGCATTAGCTAGCTAGCCAGTAATGTTCGACAAGTCGAGCTTCAATCAGATTTTGCAGAGGCACTGCACACATATGTTTTGGCCTAACAACAAGCTCTGTTGGCCCAGTACTTTTTATATGTTTGCCAGTGTGAATAGAAAAATGTATCTGCATGTTTTTTTAATAGAAATGTCATCCTGAAAACTATTGTCATCTTAAATAGATCCCTAGTTCAGGCCTAAAGTCTGAATTGCAATGAATGTGTGAGTTGAGCTGGATCTTCTGCCAATTTTGATTTTGCCCCCCATTATTATATCTGAGTTCTGTGTGATTATTAGAGGTCTCTCTGGTCCATGCATGCTGTGGGTAAACTACTCCATAATATCTGATTAATTGATTTTGTTGAGGAGATTTACTGTCCACTCAGCTGGTAAATGGCACACGGGGGAGGCGAGAAAGACAAACCTTAGGCCCTGCTGACATTTCTGCTGAAGCAGGAGAGAGAATTATAATCCTTCATTCCCAGGAATGCATGACTGCACATTTATTCTGAATCATAACTCAGCGCTGCTTACATTTGTTAAACATTGCCCAGCTCTCATCAGCTATGCTAAAAGAAACATTAGCTTATGGAAATGTGCTGATTATCGGTGTGGGAACAAGTCATTATTATGTTCCGATTAATAGAACCTTGCACAACCTTTGCACACTGCTTTTCATAACTTATCCACCAACAGTGATCACATTCAAGATTCATAAGCCCTAGTCTATCATGAACACAGTATAGAAGTAAAAACCTGGGGCCTTTACTGGGCAGGAGGTCATCCACTGTGATGAGGGGCATGTATAATCATGTTCACTATATAATAGGAATGTTTTGAGAGCTAGTGCCACTCGTCCGTCATCAAATATTGATGATTCATTTTCCAAAGCTACTGGCTAAACGTCTACAGGCAGACTTGAGGAGCTATTGTCAAGGCAGATTCAACTGGAGAGATCATTTAACAAATCAGAAATGAAGATTGGGTTCAAACTAGATTCACACAGCATTTTCCTCTTTCCCAGGTCCATAACTTTTGGCTCTTCGTTTACAGTTGAATTGCTCATCTTTATTCATCAGAGGTATTTGGATGGTGCAGATATACTGTATCCCTGTGGAATAACACATAAAATCCCCATGTCCAGTGGAGTTATCCAGATACTGCATGAAGTAATGGGTTCACTCACTATATCAGAGCCTGCCTAAGCCAGCAGCAGGTTCTCTAAAAAGAGAATACCACATCAGATGTTAACAGTATAGTATGCTGCAGGGTGTTTGGGCTAAATCATGTTTCTGATTCTGGCAGAATTTATGCCAACACTCTCCAGTCATCTTCCATCTGTTCAGATACTGCAGTCTTGACAGGAATCCGGATGTAGATCCTATAGCTAGAACTTTCCATCAGTCTCCTATTCCTAGCTGTACTTAAAGCATGACATTAGATCATAAATAGACATCTGTCTCCCTAACGGCTTTTTGAGCCAACAGTCAAGGTCCACTCTCGTGCCGATTCAAATTTATCACAATCTTACCATCACAATCCTACCTCAGTCATACAGACAAGTTATTGTCTGTCACTTGTTTAGTTAGGAATATAGGACCTACAATTATGTAGCAAAAGGCAGTGCAGTCACATAAGAAATTATATGATGTATACATTGTATGTAACCTTGCAGGACGTCTTATGTCATACAGTGCCCTGACTACTTTCGTGGTGTTGTTTCTAACACCTACAGTAAAGAAGTGATGTAATACTGTGGATTTCCGTCGTTAAAGTTGGTGGAACCAACAACGAAAACAGGTGGTCATTGTAAAACAAGGGAGGAGCAGTTTTTTTCTTTGACAATAAAATGTTATTAGAAGTACTTGTTAACACCTTCAATTATTGAAGTTTATTTCAATACTCTTGTCTGCTCAGTCACATTAACAAACTACAAAACTGAATTAGAACTCACCTAAATACCCCTTGTGATGAAGGATGTTAAAGATGAGAAGCCGTGCTAGTTAAAAATAAACGTCAATGTGTCGTCACATGAAGCTAGAGCTTCATTAGCAATCAATTTGAATTTTAAGTAGCTAGACTAGTTAAAGGACTGTACAATGATATAATTTGAAATGTAATATCATTGCATCCCAAATAAAACATAAATCTATAAAGCAGGTCTGTGTCATCATGGAGGTTTCTCTGTATTCCAGCACTTGGTTATAGTGCAGACTGTCAGCTTTAATGTCATGGTATTCTCATCCATATTGGATAAACCATTTAGAATTTAGAAGTTATTTTTCAGTGTAAATTAAATTAATAAATCCTGCGTTGACCCATTAATTCCATTCATACTGTATTACCTACACTAATTCTTCTATCGATTAATTTACTCACAATAATTATTACTTGGAATAAAATCACAACAAAGTCAGGCATTGATGTCATCAAGATTCTACAACTAAATCGTAAGCTAATATTAACCTTATTAGCCTAAATAATATGGCTTATATTAACTTTGAATATTTACCTGATAGTAATTTGTCAGACAGAGAGAAAACTAATTGCAAAGTTTAATGGGTAAATAGATACAATTATCGACAAATAATTAGGAGCCATTATTTATGATGCACAGTGATTTGAAGATCCGTTAGTTGGTAGTTGCCTGCAGTTGTATTGATCCCGTTGAAAACAGCCAATCACTTACCGGTCATCTGATGTCTATCGCTACCTACCTGTCATCCGATGTCTATCGCTACCTACCTGTCATCAGATGTCTATCGCTAC
>JACXGI010011375.1:0-25166 GCA_016801175.1 Esox masquinongy | reverse complement strand
GGGCCCATAGGATGGAGAGGGGGGTGCCACGTTGCTTTTTCGGGCAATGCCCGACCGGGCTCCGTGGCAAACCCGGCCACCAGGCGCTCGCCTGCGAGCCCTCCCTCTGGGCCTGGCTCCAGACGGGGGCCCCGGGCTTCCTCCGGGCAGGGTAACTCCTCCTCTTCCTCTGTTGTGCATTGGTTTTTCTTTGAAAAACTTATAAAAAAAAACGTATAATTTAATATATTTTCATTAACGCTAGATGTATTTTACGAAGTTCGTTCTCATCAGTTTACTGACATAGTTTTGTTGATTTTCTCTCCCTCGGTTGTTTCCAGTGCAGCTCAAGTAAATCAGATTTTCCACATGTGCTGTCTCCGGGTGAAAATCTATCCTGAGGCCTATAGAATTTCGAGTGAATCCCATCTTCTGTTGAAGCAAATGGGGAGGAGGTTGTTGATTGTCATATTCTTCAATCAATCCGATTTCAAATTCGCCATAACAAGCCTGCTCTTTGGCACGTAGCAGCTTTCTAGCTTGCCTAGTTGCCTACGTGCGCTTTTTTCAGGTGGTGTGATCGGAGAGCCAGCTACCTAACTGAGGTAGAACTAGTTAGGACGTAATGTAGGAACATCAAAGATTTATTTTAACTTCCTTTCGTGAGGTTTAGATTGTTAGATGTAGTGCTTTGTGTTAGCTCGTGTTTTTCGCAAATGTCAGTTTTTCGCAAATGTCCCACCTGACTACCCTGAGGATGAGGAGGAACAGGAGGACGTGTCAGAGGAAGAAGACGGCGAGGAATACAACCCGGAGCACGACGATGACACCGCCTCGTCCTCGTCGTCAGACCAGGACCTAGACGCACCCGAGGCCGAGAAAGAGACATTCCGGTCGAAAAACGGAACGATCGCGTGGTCCTCGGTGGCGTATCCCAAAAAGGGCAGGCGGTCGGAACCTAACGTGGCGGGGACGATGCCCCCGGGCCCCACAGAGCACGCGGTCTCGCACGCGCGGGGCATAGCCTCCACGTTCCACCTGTTCATCACACCCGCGATACAAACCGTGGTCCTGGAGATGATAAACCTGGAGGGCTCTCAGAAATACGGAGACGGCTGGAAGGCGATGGACGCGATCGACCTGTGCGCCTACGTGGGGCTTCTGATCCTGGCGGGCGTATACAGGTCCCGAGGTGAGGCCGCTGCCAGTCTGTGGGACGCAGAGAGCGGAAGGCCGATATTCCGCGCCACGATGCCTCTGAAACTCTTTCACACGTACTCGAGACTGCTGCGCTTCGACAACCAGGCCCTCACGTGACAGTGGACGAGCAACTGGTTCCGTTCAGAGGTGGTGCACGCACACACACACGCACGCACATCTGTACGAAAACCGAGAGGCCCACTCCACCCCCCCCCCCGTGACTATTTTCAGTGACACTGATGTTCATCATCATCATCATCTCTCGTCTCCCCAGGTCGTTGCCTTTTCCGCCAGTACATGCCCAGCAAGCCCGCGAAATACGGGATCAAGTCGTGGGTGGCCTGCGAAGCAAAATCCAGCTACGCGTGAAAGATGCAAGTGTACACCGGGAAGCCGACCGTCGGGGGGCCGGAGAAGAACCAGGGCATGCGGGTAGTGCTTGATGTGGCCGAGGGGCTCAGGGGGCACAACGTGATGTGCGACAATTTCTTCACCTCCTACGAACTCGGACGGCAGCTCCTGGCCAGGGGGATCACGATGGTGGGCACGGTTCGCAAGAACAAGCCAGAGCTCCCGGCCGCGCTGCTTGCGACCAAGAGCAGAGAGATCTTCTCATCCAGGTTCGCCTTCATGCCGAGCACGACTCTAATGTCCTACATGCCCAAGAAAAACAAGAATGTGGTACTCTTGAGCACACTGCACATGGATGCGGATGTCAGCGAGCGCCAGGACAGGAAACCCGCCGTCATCCTGGACTACAACTGCAACAAAGGAGGTGTGGACAACCTAGACAAGGTGATCGGGATGTACAGCTGTAGAAGGATGACGGCCCGCTGGCCCCTGGTGGTCTTCCACAACATTATTGACGTCTCCTCGTACAACACCTTCGTGATATGGAGGGAGCTCAACCCCGGCTGGATGACCCGTAAGCGGAACAAGAGGAGGGTGTTCCTCGAGCAGTTGGGAAAGGCGCTGGTGACGCCGCTCATCGAAAGAAGGGAGCGTTTCCCGCGCACACATGCGTCCGCGACGCTTGTGAAAGCAGCGCAGAGCGCCAGAGCACGTGATCGCCCCGAGGGCCCCGGACCCTGCCTCTGCGAGTAAGAGGTGTCAGAGCTACACGCCCAAGAAGGACTGTAAAACCCACACGATGTGCAGCAGGTGTAAGAAATATACGTCTGCAGAGGCTGCGCACACGTGTACTGTCCCACATGTGCTGATTGGGGGTTTACAGAAGAAGGTACGATCTGACCCGCGGGACACGGGGTGTGTGTCCCGCCCCACGGTTAGGTGAGAGTGTCTCGGGGTTGGAGCGACCCACCGTTAGCCAGCCACATCCCCTTGCCCACGGGTCTTTCCAACCCACCGTTAGCCCGCCCCGTCCCCTTGCCCTAGGGTCTCTGTGACCCACCGTTAGCCCGCCCCATCCCCTAGCCCTCGGGTCTCTCTGACCCACCGTTAGCCTGCCCCGTCCCCTTGCCCTCGGGTCTTTCTGACATGATGGAGTTGGGGGTGTACACAAGAAGGGACGATCTGATCCGCAGGACACTGCGGGGGTGTGCAGAACGCCAAGGCGACACAAGGGTTAAGTAACCGCACATCATTGATTGTGGCCAGCTGTTACTACCTCCACGATATCCATGCAACTGATCATGTTAACAAACTCTTGTGTGAACACAGGCTAAGCTAACTCAGGGCCAGTCTTAGCCTGGGACAAAGCAGTGTGTAAAGACCTAATATTTTCCATCCCCCCACTGTAAAGTACATGGGATAATTCTTGCGGAAAAACTCTTCAGTACCGCAGTGAATGTATTGTACGAAATACTCAGGAGAGTTTTTTTTTTATTACAAATACAATGTGAAATCATAGGGCGCTGTGCTACATCCAGCAAAACTATATATTGTTGTCCCTCTTTAACCCCCATGTACACTATACTGTACATGGAATTCATATTGCCTCATTAGTTAGCAGCTAGTTGCTTTTATTAGGAGTCTGGCTAGTTACTCCATCTAAAATTATTCTGATGACATGTACATTATAACAGACAGTTTAGCTATTAATAATTTGGCTTTTAGATATGGTGTTATGTTTTCCAGCCTCAGTGGCAAATCTATGCTCAGTAGCTAATTAATCCACTGTTTTCATTTGTACAATGACTTGCTACTATAGGCAAATATCTAATGGAATGCAACATTGTTATGTGATTATTTCATTTAAAAAAACTACCTAGCAGAGTCAAAAAAATGGTTAACATTAGCGATAAATGCTATCAACGTTAGCTAGCTAGTAACGTTAGCTAACGGAAATATATTTATCTAACCTCAATTTAAGCTAACGTTAGTCCATCTAAATTCATTTTGGTGACATGAACATTATAACATGTTGAAGGTTTGTCAAATGTTGAAGGTTTGAGCATGCATATTTCATGAACCGAATAGCGTAGAGTCATGCAGCTAAGTTCCATAAATGCCCCTTTGCATGCTGACCAAATAAGTCTCGAGGTCTTTCAAATTCGCCCCTTGGATTTTTCTCCATTTTGAATTTGGTTAAAAACCCGTTAACGACATCTCCTCTGAGACCGCTGAACGGATTTGCATGCCGTTTGGTGTGAAGGACCTTTGAACCATTATCTTTAAAAGTTATATAAGGAAAGTTGATATCTCAAATAGTATGGCCGAAATCAGCTAATGAAATTGAGCTGGGCGGGTCTATGACTTTAGAAGTCCATTAATCCCAAATAGAACATCAAACAGCTACGAAACAAAACATACTTGTGAATGTGTCTGTCAGGAATGGACAGAAAAAGTCCCATACAGAAATACCTCTTGGGGGCGCTATAAACATCACCGATGTTTCTCACGATTTCGCCGTTAATAAAAACACACTTAAACAACATCTCCTCCTAAACCACTGAACAGATTTGGTTGACAATCGGTGTAAAGGACCACCAGACCATTGTCTTTAAAAGTTAAATAAGAAAAGTTGATATCTCAAACAATATGGCCTCCATTTTAACTTTTGTGAAAAACTCGTTAACGACATCTCCTTGGAAATCACTGAACGGATTTGCACACCGTTCGTTCAGATGGACCCTGGGACCAGTCTTTAATTCTATTTTTTGGAATTCTGATATCTCAAACGATGCACGCGTAATAGGCTAATTACTTTTACATGGGTGTGGCACTTTGTCAGGCTATATATCCCGTCAGGAATATCCGAGACTTACGCCCTTTAACACAGTACTAAACATCAGGTCCATGGATGGACCTGTGCAGTATCAACCAAATAGACCTTAAGGGGGCGCTACAACGACACTGACAACTTTGAGCATTTATGAACTGTAAAATACACACACTAAGGACATCTCTTCAGAGACCGCTGAACGGATTTGCACGCCGTTTGTTGAGAAGGACCTTGGGATCAGTATCTTCAGTTGAATTCTTTGGAATTTTGATATCTCAAATGATTTGACCGCAATAAGTGAATGAAGTAAAATCACCTAAATGCCATCTACTCTGATTTCATTGAACGGATTGGCATGCTGTTTGCTTGTGAAGGATCTTTGGACTATGATATTTAAATGTTCTATATGGAAAATGTATATCTCAAACAATATGGCAGCATTCAGTCCCCAAATTTTGTGTTATTCTCCTATTTTGGACTATTATTTTGAATGAACTCATATTTTGAAGGAAGAGCTGATGTAATGGATGTGTGAATCTGCTAGAATGTTGAGTTGGAGTTGGTGGTTCTATCAGCAGTTACAGAGGGCTATTTTTGAAGCTATGGGAGGAGCCATGGCAGTGCCTGTGAATCAATGGGGAATTGGGTGGGGTGTTGGGACCATTCAGTCCTCAATGTTTTGCGTTCTTCTTTTTGTTTATATTGGACTATTATTTTGAAGGAACTCTTATTTTAGGAAGAGCAAATGTTAAGTGTTTGTAAATCTTGAACAGTAAGTTGGTCTTGGCAGTTGAAATTGCTGCTGCCATAAGCTAGATTCCAGTGCACACCATCTTAAGGTTTAGACTATGGATGATAAATGCCTGTGTAAATTCTAACCCTATTGAAATTATTATTCAAAATAAGTCAATTTTATCATTTTTTTTCCCCTTGAAAAGAAGACCTTTATTTTAATATTCGTCACATTTCTTGTAAAAAAAAAAACACTATAATATTTGAGGGTATTCCAGGTAATATGTTTGACTAATGTATTTGTTTCTGTTTTTTTTTTTAAATAAATAGTCTAGAGTATGTGTGCCCAGTGAGGTTAGTTTCTTGTTAAATGTTGCATAAATCATATATTATTGTACACATAGGTATATGTTTTTAGCAGATCTTTTTTCTGACTAATTTCCCTTGGTAAGACTTTACGTTTGCGGCCGGTAAGGTTTTTTGCCACGTGACTTCCTGTCAATTAAAAATCAATGACCTTGTCACGTCCAATCCCATCGACAGCTTAAATTGTTCATTAGGTCACACCTGCTCCCTAGTATTTCGGAAGATTACGAGCTTTCCAAGAGGACACAACACTGTGTATTCAAATCGTAAGTAGGCCTGTTGGATTTGTGGGTAAGTTTCAAATGAAGCTAGGTATTGCAATGGGGATATTAACCTATTTGGTAAATTGTTGTTGTATATTTTGGAAAAGTTTATAGATATAATAGGCCTAATTGTTGCAACATTTCCTGTCAAAAGTGATCTAATGTAGCCTGTACACTGGAAATGGAAACTGTTAAACAAGCTATTGGAAAGCCACATTTTTGAAAATGGTATTTTACGAAGGCGGACATTTCACTAGGGACTTGTCCCCTCCACATTTCTAAATTGCATTATTGTCCCCCTCTTCCACTTTTTATGGTGAAAAAATTAGGACGACATGCTTCAGCACCAGGCAGTAATTTCAGAATGGCAAGCAGGCCAAGGCAACAGAAAAATACTCAGAGCCAGAGGGTATCAAACTCGGACATCCCGCCTCTTTGTTTCATAATCGTTTCTGGTACTGGTATGTGTAGCTAGACTTCTTCGCAACAGAAGCTGCTTGCGCGAGTTTTCCTGAAGCGAAGCATTATATCGCATAGTAAGGTGTGTTTGACTGAGCTAGTTAGCAACCTAATTTCTCACAACGTTGTGCACAAGCAGGTAAAGCATACATTGCCCGCTCTCTCATTGATATAGCGAGCTAGTTCCTCTTTCAAACAAGGTTGATGGCAGATAACAACCAAACATTTTATAGCTGTTATGCAGTATTGTAGCTAGCTAATTTACAAATTGAGCTACATGAAGTTCGCTAGCTAGTTGGTTAGTGCTGTGCTGTAGAGCTACGCTATAGACAGCTAACAAAGCTGTTTTAAGACAGGCTATAGATCACTCTTCTAGCATCAGTGAAGATGAAATCATCTAAGATTGATGACCGATACTAGGACATTTAAGGAGAGTTATCAGAGGGTCTATCAGTTATCTACCAAATTCTTTAATATTAAAACATTTTGTCAGTTTGAATACCACGTTGGTGAATAAAAGTAAAAATGTCCTTTCGAAACAGTAACATTTGTAAATTATTCCAAACTTTTGGCCCCCAGTGTATAACTTTTATTGTCCTGCTAGATTTCAGATCAATTCCATGTCTAAAATAAAGGTTTTCATAAAATGTATTTCAAATTGACTAACAATATTATTTGTTTTATAGATGCCACGCAAACCTGGATTTATGGCGTGTGTGTGTGTGTGTGTGCTCATTCAAGTGGCTCTATAGTTAGAGTGAAATTTGTAATTGAAAAGTTCTGTTTGATTCTCAACTGAGCCAAATGTTGTTGAGCCGATGTACCTGTACTTATTGTAAGTCGCTCTGGATAAGAGCATCTGCTAAATGACTAAATGAAATGTATACTTGTACCTATTTTTTATATTAATGCATTTGATTTGTCTGTAAACACATTGCTATTTTTATTCACAATCTTCAAAGTGGAATAAAACAAAAATGGAAATTGATTCCTTTATTAGAAACTTGCTAAATTAGCAATAAAAATTATTTGACATAACTCAATTATGGTAATGATGTGATTGTTATTAATGTACAAAAGTATTAGTACATGATGTGTACAAAAGTAGTACATGATGTGTACAGTTTGTGTCTTTTACCTTACATACCATATTGCTCAATTTTCATGCTAACTGAATGCTGAAACCCACTAAATGCTGCTTGCAGCTTTAATTGAAGTTGGAAATGTAAAGACAATTGCTTAGTTACAGTAACATACATTCCAAGGTGCTTCAAAGTCTCCTTTTGTCATTACATGGTCCCCTTAATCGCTGCTTGCAGCTTTATTTTTGCCTTGCAATGGTAAAATGGAGTAACATGCTCCAAATCTATTGAAAAATGTATGTGAAATTTCTGGAATTGTTCCAGATTTTTTGACAGAATTACCTGTTATGCCATTGGAATGCAAAGAACAGTAACTATGCAAACATTAAAATGAAATAATTAAAATAAATTAATTTACGAATACAGTATGTTGTAGTTAGATTAGTGATAAAGCAGTATTAATGTAATTGAGTGTGTTCTATGCATATAAACAATGATCATTTACAATGAAGACAGGCAAAAATAAATCACTGATCAAGCCTATAGGCATGTCAAGGCAATTTTACCTAACTATGCCAAAGTGCAAAAAGATGTCATTGAGTGTAATGGTCATTTCACATTGAACTGCGCATGTTCAGGCCATTAAATGGGTGTTGGTAGATAGCCAAGCAGTCCAGCCTGGTCTCAGGGGGCTTATATAAACTGTTTTACATCAATCTTTGAAAGCTGAATTTGAAAGATATATTATGTTAGGTCAAGCAACAATGAAGTAAAGACTGGCCGTTAGAGGCAGTGGTGAGTGCAGTCGTGTATGGTGGATGGACAGAAACATTTCCGACTTTCATTCCAATGGTCTCAAGTTCAAATCCAATCAGAGGTGAATTGTTTTCTCAGACATTGCATTCAGGGATGGTGAATGGGTGGAAACATCCGTGACTTTCACTCCGATGCTCGCAAGTTCAAATCCAACCAGAGGTGATTGTTTTTCTGACCATAACCCAAACCTTAACTCCAGTAATGTACCCAACATTAACTGTAACCTGAAAATGCATCTGTAACATATTGTTGCGACTTTGGTAAGGCCATTACTCGTACCTCCAGTTGGGCTATCCCTGTTTGGAGCAGTGGATAGTGCACCCATCTAGGAAGCTAGGAATTGGGTGTGACAGATTTAGGTATAATATGTTACATATTCCCATAATATGTTACATATAAAACATGTTGAGCAGTCACAGCAACTAACCCGGTAACTGAAAAATTATTAGATCCTGAGTCAGCAAGGTAAATAAAAAAACATTCCCTGAGCTGGACAGTCAATCCTAATAGCTCCCAGGTTTTTGTTGTAAATGAGAATGTGTTCTCAGGCAACAGACTTCACAAAAGGACACTTTAATGTGTGCAATTTTGTCACACAACACAATGCCACAGATGTCTCAAGTTTTGGGGGAGCAGGCAATTGTTATGCTGACTGCAGGAATCCACCAGGGCTGTTGCCATATAATTAAATTTTCATTACTCTACCATATGCCGCTTCCAACATCTTTTTTGTCCAACCGATCTCACAACCACAGACCATGCCAGTGTAGGACCTCCACATAGGGCTTTTTTACCTGAGATTGTCTGAGACCAACCACGCGCACAGTTAAAATGAAGAATGTCTTCAGAAACTGTCAGAAATGGACTCAATGAAATTCATTGCATGCTCATCATTTTCACCAGGGTCTTAAGCTGATTGCAGTGTGGTGCAAACACACAAGCAATGATCAAGAGTCTGATCAACTCTTTGCAAAGATGAGTCGCACTGCATGAGGCAAATGGTGGCTACACCAGATGTTGACTTTTTGATCGACACATTTTTTTTTTAAGGTATGTGACCAACAGATGCATATTAAAATCCATAGATTAGTGCCAGTAAATGATTTATTTATTACTTATAACTCAGAAATCTTTTAAGTTGTTCAGTGTTGTGTTTATATATGTTTTCAGGGTAGTTAGAACTCTCCACTGTTTCCATCAAACAACAAGTTTGGCTTTACACACCTTAGATTGTAGATGACATACAAAGTTCAGGGTTTTAGGGGTCAAATGTCAGCTCATTTTCACGAGTTCAAAGCATAATAACACATTTTTCATTTGCACTGTTTGGTTAGTTACAAGGTTGTGCATTTGTAGAGTAGTATTACTGGTGATTGAGGCTGGCACTGCAGAAACCAAGCACTTCTGAGACATACTGTAAAACAGCACAAATTTGGCTCTCCGTTTGCTGTTAATTGACAGGTACTAGTGTTTATGTGTGCCTCACACCTGGGAGCTGTGTGACACAGATCAGAAAACCCTAAATCGGCTCCAGTTAGTACAAAATGCCGCCGCTTGACTTTTAACCAGTATAAGAAAACGGGAGCACATAACACCAATTTGGCCTCCCTCCATTGGCTTCCTGTTCGTTTCAGGATTGATTTTAAGATTTTAATGCTTGTCTTTAAGGTTTTAAATGGATTGGCCCCTTTATATCTGTCTGAACTTTTACATCGTCATTCTCTAGCCCAAGCACTGAGGTCCAACCTATTACTTCTAGTTGTCCCAAAAGCCAGGCTAAAAACTAAAGGGGATCGAGCTTTCGCGGTGGGTGGTCCCATCCTCTGGAATAGCCTACCACTGCATATTCGAAATGCCCAGACTATACACACTTTTAAGTCATTGCTACAGACGCAACTTTTTACTCTTGCTTTTAATCTTAGCTGAGTTCGCATTAAATGTCTGTGCGCCTTTTTTGTCTGTGTCTTGTTATGTGTATCTACGTAATTTTTTACCTATACATTTCATATATTTTGTATACTTATATATACTAATTTCATATATTTTGTCCTGTACAGCACTTTGGTCAACGACAGTTGTTTTAAAAGTGCTTTATAAATAAAGTTGACATTGACATTGTTACAATGGATTACACAGGTCTTACAAAGGTCTCGCTCGTAAGAGACTCTGGGTCTCAAGGCGATTTTCTTGGTTAAATGAAGATTACATTTTTTTCAAAAAGTAATTTTCCTAGTGTTTAGAAATTGAAATATCTCTTCCACCATTACTGTCTCCACCAACTCTGCTTTAGTGGTTCGCTGAGGAGGACTTATGCTAGTTAAGCCGAGTCCAGTCCGCCGGAGTTGCGCAATGTTGCTTGGTGACGGCAGAGATGTGTGCAATGACATCATAAGACTAAGAATAAAGCTCACTCCTTGTCTGATCATTTCTGTCTTTTTTGAGTCACTGATCGCCCCAGATGTTCCAGTAAACTCTGTTTCTGTTAAGAAAAGGTACATTAATGAGTACCAATGCTCAGTTTATGGAAGCCATAGCTATCTCTCCAACAATAAGTGCTGAGTCAGTTGATGTACTCCTGGATAATTTTAATGCCAAAATATTGAATGTCATGGATCGTGTTGCACCGGTAAAGGTAAAGAAAACTATGAGCAAACAGAAAACACCATGGACAAACACCATGATGGTAGGCGCCCTGAAAAGAGAATGTAGGAAAGCGGAACGTAAGTCGAGGAAAACTAAACTTCAAATCCACTATGACATCTTTAAAAAAAGCCTTTGTAGCTTCAACAATGAGTTACGCAGGGCCAGACAGCAACTTTAATCGGGAATGTTCAAGAAGAATATCAACAATACCTGCACTCTATTCGCTATGTTTCGACACACTGCCATCAGACGTTTTTAAAACAATTTTTAACTCTATAACAGTGGACCTACAGCAAATAGTTAATAGCTTTCTGCAATCAGGCATTTTCCCAACGTCTCTAAAAACAGCTGCCATTAAGCCCCTATTTAAAAAAAGAACACTGTTTGCATCTATATTGAACAGTCTAACAACGGCACTGTACCGTCACTACGACCACCAAGACATAAGTTGGTTATTATGTCGCAATTAAATACAATTGATCAAAAATCCCTAGAAGAATGTCACGGCGGGTTTGCGGGAGTAAGGAACCACGTGCAGGCATTCTCACGTTCGTGGGTTTTAATGGAAACAAAACCAAAACCAAACAACGAACGGACGATAATGATTAACTGAAAGAAAAATAAAGTGCGCAACAGGCGTCTTATACAGGAACGTTCAAACAGTTAAGAAAAGCAACACTCACCAAAAAACACGCTAACAAGAAACAATGATCTACAAATGCGGGGAGCAGAGGGGAAAATTTTAAACCCTTACAAATGATGTGATAGGGACCTGGTGTGCATAATTAGAGACATGTGACACAGACAAGTCCGGGATGTGTTAATGAGTGATGGGAACTGCAGGTGCACGGATCGGTGGCGCTGCTGCTCACCGTACCGTGACAAAGAAACAGTTCAATATCAGTTCAATATCTTCATTTGTTACATTTATTCATTGGCTATTTGGAATTAATCAAAAACAGGTCAAAATCCAGTTCCACCACTGATAAGACAGATCTCTTTACAGTTTATCTATGCTTGCAAGCAGAGAGTCATATTCAGTTAAATACCAAAAAGAACTCTGGGTAACAGCTCAGAGTCTTCAGTATTTCAACAGGAATAGGTGGTAAGGTACTGCAAAGCTTTCTTGTGTCAACAACACGTTTCCTTTAGTTCTGTCCATTCCTACCCCCTGTTGTGTTTCTTCCCCTATCCCATCATGAAACACATGACCTTTCTTTGCCCGCACCCTGACAAATGGTTTACAACTGTAATGTTCTGTTCTACACCAATCAGCCATAACATTATGACCACCTGCCTAATATTGTTTAGGTCCCCCTTTTGCCGCCAAAACAGCCCTGACCCGTCGAGGCATGGACTCACTACACCTCTGAAGGTGTGCTGTGCTAACTGTAACCAAGACGTTACCAAGAAGTTGCGAGGTGGGGCCTCCACGGATTAGTCCATCACATCCCGCAGATGCTCGATTGGATTGAAATCTGGGGAATTTGGAGGCCAAGTCAACACCTTGAACTCGTTGTTGTGTTCCTCAAACCATTCCTGAACCATTTTTGCTTTCTGGCAGGGCACATTATCCTGCTGAAAGAGGCCAGTGCCATCAGGGAATACCTCTGCCATGAAAGAGTGCACATGGTCTACAACGATTCTCATGTAAGTGGTACGTGTCAAAGTAACGTTCACATGATATCAAGTGGCCACAATTTGATGTCAGTCAAAGTGTGGCAAGAGGGAGCAGACTTACTAATACAACTCCAGTTTCAACACACAGACTGGAGACTGTTCGCCACTCAAGCCACCCTTGACTCCCATACAGACATTGAAACATATGCTTCCTCCGTTCTGTATTACATCGACACCTGCACCAACGACGTCACCACCCATAAACTAATAAAGACCACCCCCAACCAGAAGCCTTGGATGAACAGTGAGGTCCGACAACAACTAAAGGCACGCAACGCTGTGTTCAGATCCAGCGACAGATGTGCTGTCTGCACTGAGCAGGGTGAATGCACGCAAGGCCGCAGGTCCTGATGGAGTCCCCGGGCATGTGCTCAGAACATGTGTACAACCATAATTTTGCAATCACTCACCGGTCAGAAAGCGGTTCTGCACCAATGCCGAATAGAGAATGATGATATGAATAATAATATGAAAAATAGAATTAGATCAGATTCTTGACCATTGTTATTCACAAATACGAAATGGTTACAAACCCCTCCCCCGCCCAGCATTCGGTAAGACTCAAGAAATTTGGCATGTCTAAAAAAATTCTCACCAACTTCTACAGGTGCACCATTGAAAGCATCCTCTCAGGCTGCATTACTGCCTGGTACGGCAGCTGCTCCGCTGCAAAGTCCCTCCAGATGGTGGTAAAGTCTGCGGAGCACATCATCGGCTACCATCTCCTCTCCATGCAAGGAATCTACCATACACGATGCCTGAGGAGAGCACGGAACATGATCAAAGATCACAGCCACCCAGATAGACGTGGTAGACACTAACGGAGCATCAGGGCACGACCTTCCAGACTCAAAAACAGTTTTTTCCCCAAAGCCGTAAGCCTCCTCAACCAGCAACACTGATCCATGATCATACAGATCACAACCAAACTTTCCAGATGCTCTGATGTCCTTTCAGGTACTTTTAATAGGCATTAGAATTTTCCTTTGCATGTATCATTCATAAGCATATTACACTCATATGTATCTATAATACTCAATACTTCTACCATACTGTTCATACTCCCCATCCTACTCTTTCATAAATTGATGCTAGTTTACTTTTTTCTGTATATTACTGCCATACTTGCCATATATATAATATTCAATACTACTACCAATATTGCTGCTAGTTTACAGTTCTCTTTTTAAACTGCTGCTAGCGTACAGTGTTATGTATAATATTGCTTTATCTTCTTACTATATTTTTGCTGTGTATATGTTTTTCTTGATTTCTCACAACGTAGTTGTAGTGTGCTATGTCACCATTCATAAGCTTATTACACTCATATGTATCTGTAATATTCAATAATTCTACCAATTGCTGCTAGTTTGCACTGTTATGCATATTACTGCCATACTTGCCATATCTAAGTGTTCAATAATACTACCCAGATTGCTGCTAGTTTTACAGTACTCTTTTTTTTAAAACTGCTGCTAGTGTACAGTGTTATGTATATTGTTGCTTTATTTTATTAATATTTTTTTTGTCTGGATATATTTTGCTTATATATTCTTCTTCTTAACTCTCACTACGTAGTTGTCGGGTGCCATGTCACAAGAATTTCATTGTGCAGGATGACGCTGTGTTGTTCGGTGCATTTGACAAATAAACCTTGAAACACTGAAACAACTTCCTTTGTTCAGCAGGCCCAATAAAGAGTTATCACAAATGCCTAGTCATGTTCTCCTCCATGTTTAAATGAATTTCTTATTTAATTTCTAAAAGTATTTTATTGTAATTGGTATTGTCACAATGCGACCGAGGTGGCAAGACGCAGGCGCAGAGGTTGCTTAAACAAAAAGGTATTTTAATAAATAGACTCAGTTAAAAAACAAAAGGCTCAAAACAGCAGGAACAAGGAACAGGCAACAACAATGGCAACAATGACCAACAAGAAACAGAGGGGCAGCAGGAACTTAAATAGGGACATAACGAGGGGGGAAACAAGACACAGGTGAAAACAATACTACAGAGGGCAAGCTTGGTACAAAAACAAAGGCCAAAAACCAAACAGAATAGGCTACGTTCAAAATGAAAGGCAAAACCCAAACACAACAAAAACAGAAACTAACAGTACTCCTCCAAGGTGCAGACTCCTGGCCGCACCAAAAAAAACACCAAAGGGGAGGGCAGGCGGGACACCAAGGCAGAGGCTCAGCCTCGGGACAGGGACGGGAACTGGAACGAGTGGAGGCTCTGCCTCGGGACAGGGACCGGGAACTGAAATGGCTGGAGGCTCCGCCTCGGGACGGGGACCTGGAACTGAAACGTGTGGAGGCTTTGACTCGGAATGTGGACCGGGAACTGAAACAGGGTAGAGGCTCTGCCTCGGGATGGGGACCGGGAACTGAAATGGGTGGAGGCTCTGCCTTGGTGCAAGGACCAGGAGCCGGCGGAGGATCACGAGGACCAGGAGCCGGTGGAGGAAGGGGACCAGGAGTCGGAGCAGGCAGAAGAGGGGGACCAGGAGCCGGAGCAGGCGGAAGAGGGAGACCAGGAGCCAAAGCTGGTGGAGGAAGAGGACCAGGAGCTGGAGCAGGAAGAGGACCAGGAGCTGGAGCAGGAAGAGGAGGACCAGGAGCCAGAGCCAGCAAGGAATAGGAGGACCAGGAGCCTGGCGCCTGCGGAGGGTGACCAGGAGCCGCAGCCGGCGAAGGGGGATCAGGAGCCGCAGTCAGCAAAGGGGGATCAGGAGCTGGAGCGGGAAGAGGACCAGGGGCCGGAGCAGGAAGAGGACCAGGAGCTGGAGCAGCAAGAGGAGGACCAGGAGCCAGAGCCAGCAAAGGAATAGGATGACCAGGAGCCGGCGCCTGCAGTGGGGGACCAGGAGCCGCAGCCGGTGAAGGTGGAATCAGGAGCTGCAGTCAGCAAAGGGGGATCAGGAAACGGAGCGGGAAGAGGACGAGGAGCTGGTGCAGGAAGAGGAGGACCAGGAGCCAGAGCCAGCAAAGGAATAGGAGGACCAGGAGCCGGCGCCTGCGGAGGGGGACCAGGAGCCGCGGCCGGCGAAGGGGGATCAGGAGCCGCAGTCAGCAAAGGGGGACCAGGAGCCAGAGCGGGAAGAGGAGCAGGGGCCTCATGTATCAATCGTGCGTACGCACAAATATGTGCGTAAACCATGAGTCTATAGGTAGCTAGGACATGTTTTTCCTGAAATGTGAGTATAATGTTTTTTGTATAAGAATATTTGACTGCATCACCAATGTGTAATACAACGCAGAGCGTGTTTTCGACTTCAGGCAACTAACTTAATCAGAGTCACTTTAAATGATGGCAGGTGTGTAATGACTTCTATTTAACATGAGTTAAAATGTGATTGGTTAATTCTGAACACAGCCACATCCCCAGTTATAAGAGGGTGTGCATACTTATGCAACCAGGTTATTGTAAGGTTTTTATTTTTCATTTTTCCCCCTCAAAGATTTCAGTTTGTTTTCCAATTGAATTGTTCACATTATAGGTCACATTAAAAGTGGAAAAAGTTCTGACATGATTTATCTTTGTCTCATTCTTTTACATCACAAAAACCTGGCATTTTAACAGAGGTGTGTAGACTGTTTATATCCACTGTATGTACCATTTTTAAAGAAAACATGAGTGAGCAGGCAAAACATTTTATTTCTTACGGGATTCATATTCAACTGTAGGTTATAACAGAATGGCACAATCATAAAACAAAACATGGCAATAAAGAAAAAAATGAAATGACCCCTGTTCAAAAGTCTGCATACCCTTAGTTCTTAATAATGTGTATTGCCCCCTTTAGCATCAATGATAGCGTGCAGTCTCTTGTAATAGTTGTCTATGAGGCCCCAAATTCTTGTAGGTGGTATAGCTGCCCATTCGTCTTGACAAAATGCCACCAGATCATGCAAAGTCTTTGGTCGTCTTGCATGAACCACACGTTTGAGATCTCACCCGAGGTGGCTTGATGATATAAAGGTCAGGAGACTGCGATGGCCACTCCAGGACCTTCACCTTTTTCGACACTAATTGCAATTTAAAAAGCCACAGGTGTGGTAAATTAACCTTTAATTGCCATTTTAACCTGTGTGTATCACCTTTTGTGTCTATAACAAGGCCAAACATTCAAGGGTATTTAAACTTTTGATCAGGGCCATTTGGGTGATTTCTGTTATCATGATTTAAAAAGGAGCCAAACAACTATGTGATAATAAATGACTTCATATGATCACCATCCTTAAATAAAATACACTTTTTTGCATGATCATGTAATACCCAGTAGCCTAAAACCAGGTTCCCCTCAAGAAAGAGGCAGAGAGAGAGTTCTTATAAAATACAAAAGAGTTTATTCAAGAAACAAGACAATAATAGTTATAGTAACCATAATTGTGGACTGAACTCAATCTGCTGTACCAGATCAGGCTTATACAATAAAGTGCTTGGTGCTAACTCACTATAAAAACTCTGCTTTGCTATACAAAAGAAACAGTGGCATCGGCCAACACTAGAAAAAACAAACACAATCAATAGTTCATTATTAAATGGCACATCACACCCGACAACATCAATAATCGACATAACACATTTAACTCATCATAGTACAATGACAACAAATGATAACATAAAAACATACCTCGGTCCAGATAACCAGAATACTTCCGAAAGCAACAACACGCATACAGACACCAGTCTCCGGGAAACACCAAAGTTATCCCTACGATCGATATATCGATATATAATCACATAACGTACATTACAAACAAATCACATTACATACATTGCACATAATACTGACAATTAATGCATTATTAAAACAAGCATCATATGCCACCAAGCCATAACTGTAAAGAGCTTTACTTACAAACATTCCAGGGAAAGCTCAGAACACTGAACACCTCAAAACAACTGCCAGCTCAGGGACGCTGCCACATTGAAAGCGGGCTGGACCTTATGAAGGGTCGGTCTATTACCACCAGTACCGTAATGACAGGTATAAACATACACCGGTTACAATCAGTCATATTTTCAAAATCAATGCCAAAATTGCACAATTTCTGCCAGGGTATGCAAACTTATAAGCACAATTGTATAACCACTAACAATAGCTAGATGCAGGACTCATACTGAATGAACCAAATGCAGCTGTGCAAGTCAACAACATATCGTTATCTAGTCAGTCACGCCGTGGTGTTTGATTAGGGTTGCCACCTTCAATGTGGAAAAATAAGGGACACCTTGCCAGCGGCCCCAAACCTGGGGGACACAAATGAAGCGGGGTCTGGGGGTCCTCCCCAATGAGAGTGTTGGGTGCTTCATTCCCTGCATTCTGGTGAATTTCTATGCACCAATTTGTTCTTTTATGCATAATTTCCCCTGCTACTGTGAACATGAATGTAATGGAAATTGAGTAAATAAGAGTAAAGAACAGTTGCATCAATTATATTAAGGATTAAAACATCAGATCATAGACATGGGCAAGATGTTTGGTCTTTCAAAATGTACTTATTTGGTCTTTCTAAATCCACTCGCTACTTATTTTTAACGTCCTCTTACTGTGTTTTAATCTGTTGTTGTTTTTATTCGATTTCTCTTAACTTCTTATTGTATTACTTTGATTTGATTTTACATAATTTTAGTTGTCTTAAGTGTGTTCCATTTTAGTCTTGCCCTCTATGTACTATTGTATTATATTATGTATTGTTGCCTTTTATGTATTATTCCTTTAATCATGTATACAGACCCGGCGGCACAGGGGCATTGCCCCCCAGCAAGAATTCTTTGCCCCTCAAAAATAGTTTGGGTAAGATGCTTCCCAATACTTTACTTCCCTAATTACTGTTGGGAACGTATGCTAGCTCTCTTGCCTTCATCTGCAAATGCGATCGAAGATGTGCTTTAAGTGATGTGATCACTAAGCTACAAAGAATGTGTAACTACTGCAGTTACTAAAGCTTTCAAATTTGATTGACAGCTGTGTATTTTGCCAGTAAATACCCTCAGCAAGCCATGCATGCAAAGATTATTTGCTTTCCTTCCATCGTGCTTTAGCTATTATTCTATGTTGACAAGTAGGACAAATGTGCCCGTCCAAAACGTTTGTTCTAGCGCCTGCACGTATACCTGTTTTGAGGCAGATGTGAATCCATCTGCCACGACTGTAAAACAATTTGGGTCAACTCCTGTTGTTTTTAAATGTGCTATATGAATAAAAGTGACTTGACTTTCCACAAAGTGGGATATTGGTTAAATTTCTCTCACACAAACACACATGGCTCGTGCGTGCGGAGGGTCGTATCTTCTGCTAACAGAACTGTCAACTTGGGTATTTGGGAGAACTGCACTGCTGATGTTACCGTGCGTCTGAGACTTCGTAACCAGGGCAACAATGACGTTCAGTGACAGACAACTCGCCTGTCATTCTGATTAAATACTTCTCCGTTTTGTTTCATGAAACTCTTTTGGTTTTATTATTTTGCGTGTCAATCCAAGCTTAAAGTACGGTGTGCACGAAACAAATCGCGTCCCACATTGATTCTGTATGGGACAGTGCAGTTTATTTTTCAATACGGGACGACACCATATTAAAAGGGACGGGTGGCAACCCTAGGTTTGATACCTTCACTACTTTAGTTAAGCTATAGTAGCCTAGATGGCTAGCTAGCCAACCAGACGTAGGATGACATTACTAACTGTGCTTAAGTTAGTTGCCTGAAGTCGAAAACACGCTCGGCATGGTATTACACATTGGTGATGCAGTCAAATATTGTTATACAAATAAACGTTATACTCACATTTCAGGAAAAACGTGTCCTAGCTACCTGGGCTATAGACTCCAATCTACCAGGCTCCAGTCCAGATATTCCATAAGTCCCACCAAGCGAACCCTCTGACTGAAACCACGCACGCGAACTTGTCGATCGAAGGAAAATGTGTCTCAAAAATGTGTAAATATAAAATTCTGATCCGTAAATAAACTTAAAATTTGTAAATGTAAGTGAACACTTGTAAATGTTAAGCAACAGTTGTAAATGTTTTACAGATTTGTGTTTTATTTGTGAAATATATTTTTACATATTCACAAATTTTATTTATATTTGTGGAACATGTTTACATATTTACAGATAGTTTTTATTTACAAACTATTTTTTCACATATACAAATCCTATTTTTATTTGTGAGTTGTGATATACTCACAGATTTTCTAGATATACTTACTAATATTGAGACACATCTAACTCCATATCATTGATCTTCTATAAAACTTCTGAAATGTTATATACTTTCTTGGCCACATTCTCTAGGCTACTATTTCTTTTAACAGATCTTGTGTTTGCAAGACAGCCTCGACTGTGCCGCCACGACCCGGTGTAGTCCTCACTCAAAACCATACGTAACACTGGCAAACTGCAGAGCCCCACAACCCCACTCTGGGATGCCACTGCAGATACTTGTTCTGTAGCGATTTTATGTCTTCATTGATATGTTTCTTGAATGTTAAGTTGAAATGTTATGATTAGCCTAATGGCAAATGATCACTTACTGCAACCCTCCCACAGTGACATGTCGGTGTCCCCATCTAGGACTTTTCCACTCAGATCTCCCCAATGATGCCAGTGATTTTCTAGTCAATAGGAGAAATATCTGTCACACTTTGCCCACCTCTGGTAGTTTGGACACTGGTTAGGAGTGCAGAAAATCACTTTCTCGCATCCACCTTGACAGATTCCACTTTATTTACAACAACAGCCACTTCTTGCAATGCGGAATATTTATGACTGCTTGTTGGGCTACTTGATACGTTTCAAAAAAGGACGTGTTTTTAGATATTATTTGAAGTTCACATTAAGGGAAAGTCATTTTATTTATTTCTGACCTATCTCCACCTTGCTTCATGTGTCAACTGAAATTACATTGTCAATAGGGCTAATTTGGATACCTTATATGGGTAATTTTAGGCATTCTTTGGGCGGAGACCGTAAGCTTGTTCACGAACGCAGAAGTATAGTATGGGTCTGATTTATCAACGTAAGCATGCATATGTGTTGGTTACGCCAGTTTGATAACTGTAATTTTGTGCGCACGCAAATTGTAGGATTTCCACATACACCAGAATATAGTTAGAAAAGTACACAAGACTGATACATGAGGCCCCAGGAGCGGGAAGAGGCGGCGGCCCCGCCTCCGGAGCAGGATAGCGTTTGACGGCACTAATACATACAATCATGTGAAAATGCAAGTGCAGTCCCTGGATTCTTTTTATTTCGACAAATGTCACAAAGACATTTGAGATATATAAATTGGAATCAGATGCACCTAAACAGGTGCAAATGATAAGAAAATAATTACAGAGTAACCTGGGAGGATTAAGCATTATATAAAGATCTGAAACTTCGTCTGGTTTGACCATAAACATATGGGCGTGTGAAAGCCCATCATGCCAAGATCAAAAGACCTATTCAAGGTCCTCAGAAAAAAGATTATTGATGCCCATGAGTTTGGGAGAGGTTTCAAATCAAATTCCAAGGAATTTGTTGTAGATCATTCTATTGTCCAATGGATCAACATCAGACCACAGACCAATTACAGACCACTGGCAATCTACAGTATACATGTTGTCTCACCAAATTCAGCCCAAGAGCTTACCAAAAGAAGCTTATAGAAGTCTCTACGTTAACATCAAGAGATCTACAGGCAGCTCTTGCCACAATCAATGTTCCCAGACAATACCTGGGTAAAGAACAAAACTACTGGATAAATATGCTTTGAACAGATAGGTCAATGGTGGAGTTGTTTGGCCACAATGCCAGAGGCCATGTTTGGCAAAAATAAAACACTGGGATGAGGTTCTTAGAACATAAGAACTTCATCCCATCCATAAAGCGTGGAGGTTGTGGCATAATGGTTTGGGGCTGCTTTGCTTCCTCAGGGCCTGGCCAACATGTCATCAATGAGTCAACCACAATTCCATATTGTAGCAGAGAATTATTGAGGAAAATCTGAAATGAACATTGATCTTGTAATAAAACAGTGATCCAAAACACACAAGCAAAGCTACAATATAATAGTCCAAAAAGAAGGAAAAATGGAGGGTTATGGAATGGCAGAGTCAAAGCCCAGATCTCAATGTAATCAAAATGCTGTGGGGGACCTCAAGCAGGCTGTGCTTCATATGTAGATTTAAAATCTCTTCACACCTCTATAACATGACATTTATAAGAAAAATACAGGGTCGTACATACTGAAATTGTCCTTTAAATGTTCCACATGTACAACCTCATGATTTGTGGACAACAAACTGTAATTAGATGGGGTGTTTTGTTTTGGTCACATTGGAGGCAACAGAAAAATAATGCAGTTGTGCTTGTAGCCCGTCACCAGACCTCTGGAGTTGCCTCAAGGGCTCATTAAATGAAAGGTTCTACCTCCACTGCTGTTGCCAGGACAACCCACCGGCTAGTTTCATCCCAGGACTCTACATCCTCTCTTTACTTCTTTCTGCTGTTAAAGTGAAGTGTTACTCTACTGGCAATTTATCTTTCTTTTCCGCTATCTCTCTCCTTCTCTCTTTCTCACTATGTCAAGGCACTGCCTGGTGTCAAGACAGGTCCCCTGATGTCTTTCTCTCCTCTCTTCCGTAGTTTAAATAAAGTGTTGCTTTATGGGCAATAATGCAGAGATGTTGTCTCCAATTATTTAGTGTCACACAGACATGTCGCCGGTGAATGAGAGTGAGAAGTCAAAAGAGATTTTCTCGTTTTCCTTCAGCTGGATAATATGGTTCCATGCTGACAGAATGATGTGGAGACTATTATTTTTTACTTTACAATGTATGCTAAACCGAACAAAGTTCAATAAATCACACAAAGTAAAGCAGAATGATAATTCTTACAATTTAATTCAACATTTTACAAAACCAGATTTTACTCAAAAACATTGCAGGTGAAGTTAAGTAACAGAATGACTAAATATTGTGAAGAAGTTTTCCCAAAAACGTTATTTGTTAATCTGCAAATTAATATTTATAGCTGTCTGCATAGTGTCAATAGGTCTGAAGAAATAATTTTAGTAGTTCTTAAGGCATGCTGTACTTCCAAAACTGCTAATTAGCAACCTCTGCAACTATCAATGGGTTAGAGCTACCTTACAAATTGTCTCTATCCTCGCATATTTGTGTTGGTTCAGTGGTTATTACTACATGTAATCTGTAACAGTTACTAGTTACCTGCCCAAATGTTTATATGTAATCTAATTTTTCGATTACCCCCTATTACAGGACAACTCTAGACCACAAAAAACCTAATAACACCTAAAACACCTCAATGTGTTCTGAAGTTTGAAAAGCAAGGTATAGCTTGCAAGGTAAGTTTCCAGATTTTACCCTAAGTGATGTATTTGGGGGAATTACGTGTTTCTCAAATAATACAACAAGCATTAGGTTGGAGTGATGTTAACTTCTTGTTTTCAAAGCTTATGTATTCTTTGACTTGAACATTAAATTGCGGTACGATTTCACAACATGCCACATAGAAGCCATAAAAAATCTGAACTTAGCTAGCTAATCATGTAAGCATTGTGACATACAGTTAGGTCACAAAATAATTTGACACTGACACTTAAAGTGCAGTCTCTCAGCTTTAATTTGAGGGTATTCACATCCAAATTGGAGGAAGGGTTTAGAAATAATATGTGCCCCCCTCTTTTTCAAGGGACCAAAAGTAATTGGACAGTTGACTCAAAAGCTGTTTCATGGACAGGTGTGGGCTATTCCTTCATTATTTCTTCATCAATTGAGCAGGTAAAAGATCTGGAGTTGATTCCAGCTGTGGCCTTCGCATTTAGTAGCTGTTGCTGTGAACCCACAACATACGGTCAAAGGAGCTCTCAATGCTAGTGAAACAGGCCATCCTTAGGCTGCAAAAAAAATCCATCAGAGAGATAGCAGGAACATTAGGAGTGGCCAAATCAACAGTTTGGTACATTCTGAGAAACAAAATAACACACTGGTGAGCTCTGCAACACAAAAAGGCCTGGATGTCCACGGAAGACAACAGTGGTGGATGATCGTAGGATCCTTTCCATGGTAAAGAATAACCCCTTCACATCCAGCCAAGTGAAGAACACTCTCCAGGAGGTAGGCATATCATTATCCAAGTCTACCATAAAGAGAAGACTTCACAAGAGCAACTACAGAGGTCTCACAAGCCTCAAGAATAGAATGGCCAGATTAGACTTAGCCAAAAAACATCTAAAAAACCCAGCCCAATTCTGGAACAGCATTCTTTGGACAGATGAAACTATGATCAACCTGTACCAGAAAGATGGGAAGAAAAAAGTATGGAGAAGGCTTGGAATGGCTCATGATCTGAAGCATACCACATAATTTGTAAAACACGGTGGAGGCAGTGTGATGGCATAGCCATGCATGGCTTCCAATGGCACTGGGTAACTAGTGCTTGTTGATAATGTGACAGAAGACAGGAGCAGCTGGATGAATTCTGAAGTGCATAGGGATATATTTTCTGCTCAGATTCAGTCAAATTCAGCAAAGTTGATTGGACAGCGCTTCACTTTACATATGGACAATGACCCCAAACATAATGCGAAAGCAACCCAGGAGTTTTTTAAGGCAAAGAAGTGGAATACTCTGCAATGGCCAAGTCAATCACCTGATCTCAACCCGATCGAGTATGCATTTCACTTGCTGAAGACAAAACTTAAGGCAGAACAAACAACTGAAGACAGCTGCAATAAAGGCCTGGCAAAGCATCACAAAGGAGGAAACCCAGCGTTTGGTGATGATCATGCGTTCCAGACTTCAAGCAGTCACTGCCTGCAAAGGATTCTCGACAAAGTATTAAAAATGAATATTTTAATTATGTTTTAATTTGTCCAATTACATTTGAGCCCCTGAAATAAGGGAACTGTGTATGACAATGGTTGCAATTTCTAAACGTTTCATACAATATTTTTGTTCAATCCCTTGAATTAAAGCTCAAAGTCTGCACTTCAATTACATCTCGGTTGTTTCATTTGAAATCCAAAAGTATGAAATTTGCGTCAGTCTCCAAATATTTCCGGACCTAACTGTATTTTACGTAAGATGGCCTAACTAAAATGACCTTGCCATAACATTTCTCTTGTGGATACGAACGGAAGATCGATCTTCATCAGCAGTTCTTTGGAGACCACTTTGTAATGTCAAGAATAGCATGTGGCTTCATGAAACGTTATGTTGATAAATTGCTACACAGCAGCTCGGTCTGCATATTCCCCTTGTAGTCTTTCATTGTGAAATGCTGACTACACAAATGCACATTCTGCTACTTCTCTAGCAGTGGATTCAGGTTGTATTTTATGGAATGCTTTTTAGGTTTGCGTGTCAGTGAAGTATGTAACACAACATATGTGCAATAACAAAGATTTTGTCAAATTACACTATTACTGTATACAATCAGCAGATGCCGGGGTTTGGCAGCTTTGGTCAGTAAAAAAGTTGCCTAACTTCTTGTTTTTCTGCCTCCCATTTATTCTGCAACAGTTAGCAGACCAAAATTAGTTAGCTAGTGTGGGGCAATAGTATTAAGATAACATGCAAGTCTGCTAGAGGCTAAGTAGAACTAAGAGATATTGTAACTGCATTAGAGGAGGGGGTGACAGGATCCTTATCTCAATAGAATAGCTGGGAGCAAGAACAGACCACTTTGGAATTCGGTAATAAACTGGCAGAATGCCAAATAAGGGAAAAGACGCTAAAGC
>JACXGI010011374.1:6062-25262 GCA_016801175.1 Esox masquinongy | reverse complement strand
TATATATATATATATATATATATATATATATATATATATATATATATATATATACATATATACATATATATATATAAGAATGATTAACAATGTGATTATTGACTATTGAAAATGTTTAAACATGGACTTTAAAAAAGACAAGAAGGCGACCGCTCTGGTCATCTCAGCAAAAGAAATACTGTAAAGCTTTCTCAACTTCTCAGCTTCCCAACGCAGTTTTCACAGGACGTGCTGTTGAAGAAGAAAAAAGGAAACTGAACAAAGACTTTTGTGGACGATTTTCACGAAGTGTACCGAAGGAGACTCGCCCTGCCAAAGGAGGGAGATGCATTTACTGTCAGACCCCAATACTGATACCCCCACTGGGTCACCTGGTCCCCTAATGACTAGCACCAGAGCAGTCTGAGGAACAGTCTTACCCACTCACTGCAGTCTGGCCTGCTTTACCACAGTATTCACACACACACACGCACGCACACACACACACACACACACACACACACATACAGTGTGCCAGCCTAGTACCAGATCGTTGTCATCGCCCCAGCCTTCCCTTTGGGTTTGTGGTTTTAATCACTTGCAGCCATCTGACACCCTGTTTGCCCTTTTCTGTTAAGTCTTCCAGAGGACTGGTAGGCATGACCTATTGGTTTGATTATTATTGGAACCTTTTCAGGGACACACTGAAGCTTTAGTCACTCATGCAATATGACAGGTACGGGAGTGCTGATGGGACGGACTCGTTTATTTATTGTGGTTTTCCCACTTGTTTGGTCTTATTTTTATTGAAATAAATAAGGGTGTAAATATATGATTCGGTCATCATATATGGTCTACATTATTATTTTGTTCTGTTTATATTGTGTTAATAAGAAATCAGTCAATATATGTTTTTTTTTCTATCATCTTTACCACTTTCAGCAATTATAAATGAATATATATGGATCGACTTTTATCTTCTCCGAGCAATAGTCATTTTAAAGGAGGGTGCATATTAACGTGTATGCAATTAATGTTTGTGCCAGTCTTCATTGGGGATATTAACATTTCTAACAGTTGTAGCTTCTCTCTCTGCGCTTGCCATAGGCTATTAGATTACATACTCGTAGAATCAAACTAACCCAAGGCTAGGGAAGCACCGTGAATGTGGACGCGAGCAGGTAACTCATGCATTTGACACTAAAGAACGCCATTGTACCAAGAACAGCAGTAATCTGTAGCTGAGATATAATACTGAACTAGCACTTAGGGAAGCGGTGGGACCTATGGAAAGAATGCGTTTGGGATTCCGTCCAGGGTTTTTGTACACAGATTAAGAACGCCAATATCCGTAATCTAGATGATGATGTAATCTAATATAAAATGGTAACTGGTTCGAATAAGTCAAGTAACCTTCGTCACTCTCTATAACAAATATGTCAGTATTATTAGTCAGGGGTATTTTCTGAACCTTCTTAACCATTGTATATTGTAAATTAACAGATTATAATTCTAACCTAAGACATTTTATTGGAACAAAACAAAGAAGAAAAAAAAAATGCAAAAACAGAAAAATGTAGTTAAGCCTCTCAGTGTTTCATGTTTGCTGTGCTTTTTCTCAAAATGTTCCGTTTGTTGTTTTCTTTTATTTAAGTTTTCTTCCCTTTCCTTTATTATTCTTTCTGTTGCGTTCAACTCGGTATTGTGTACTTTCTCGTGGTGGTTCCAGTTCTCGTGCTGTGCGCTTTTTTTCGACACAGGGTAGAAGTAGAGACAGCTGTGGATGTACGGACCCTCAGGAGATCAGGCTGGCGTGTTCTCACATACCTACCTACCAACTTACCAGGAAACATGGCTCTTCTTCCTAGCTGGTTCTGTTAGATCAACTGATCCAACATTATCATCATCATCATCATCATAATAACCTATACTGATGTAGAATTCAATAACAAGTATCTAGGAAGACAACATATATAAAAAGGGATAATTTATGTAACTCTTTCTTGTAGAATACCAATGTATATGTTAGGTTATAAATATGAGTAAAAAAGACATTTGAGTATTTCCGAACAATAGCTGACTTTTTTTATTACCCTGCTGTACATATTGCCTTCCATTCAGAAACAGCTACGTTGTAACATTATCTAAACTTTTTGAGGTTGCAAAGGGAAATTCAAAACAAAAAAAAACATTTTTTTGTTTTGTTTTGAAGTTCAACCTGTTTCCAAAACTCTCGCTTTAACTTTGTGTGCTTACTAAAAAAAAGAAAGAAAAAAAAAAGAATTACTAAAATGTTGTTATTTTCTAGGACTAATGGGGGGTTTGTTTCTAATTACTTTTCTTCCTTTGTCCTGTTTGTCTATTTATCATTGGCTAAACAGAAGGAATTGAGCATGGTTTGGTGTTCTTTACTGAAGGTACTTTACTAAATTCAGACCTAATTGAATCTAAAGAAAACCATACTCACTCTGAATGTTAAAGCTGTTTTTCAAGGACAAGTGTGGTTTCATTTCGATATCTAATGGCAGTTTATAATAGAGCAGCTAGATATGTGTCACTTTGAACTTGGTTAACATCTGACAGTGTGAAAGGCGCTATGATTTGGCTTCATCTGCAGTTCTGCATTAAGACCTGAATTTTCACTAAATAGGAAGACAGTAATGTGAAATCTGTTGTCGGAAACATTTTGTTCGGTCTATCATTTCCATACACGACTCCTGGGAGAAAGGTGCTGTTTTCTTCTCTTTTTGTTTCTGTTTTTAGTTGATGTTTCTGTCTAACTGTTTGTCCATTTTCAAACCAATACTATGTACTGCTCAATAAAAGGAGCTGAAAGAGAACGCGACAACCTCTAAGAGGTGATTTAAGCTGAGTGCGACCTTTGCCAGTAGGTGATAAACCATCACAAGAGCATAGTAATTCTAACCACCATGTCAGGTGGTCAAACGTTGACCCGTTCATATCAGTCTACTGGCAAAGAAAGGCTGATTAGCTACACATTATTGAATGTTCAATATTCTTCAATAACCTCAAATTTACCGTAACAACACATAATAATTCTCAGAACCACAAAACAGCTTGTGTAAATCATTGCCACAGATGCCGTTGGCCGGCCGACCTAATTCTGGCAGCTTAAATCACGCTGTGATTTTGCTCTGTCTCTTTCAACACCTTCTATGGATCCTCTTTAAGATTGACAGGGGAGTGTTATTTAGCCATAATGAACGAGGACGTTTTTTCTCCCAATGTGGTTTTTGCCGTTTAAAGCAATATGACTGAGCAACAGATGGAAGGACGGATGTTGCACTTTTGTGTTTGAATTAGATCAAAATGCTGTATCTATTGGACTATTTTGCAGTTAAATGGTAGGGAATAAGGACATGTACAAACAACTGCTATTTTGTGTGAGATGAAAAGGAGGAAAATAGTGAGTGTTAGTGCAGTATTTATTAAAGCTGAGTGGTACCTTATACCAACCAAACACCACCTGGTTGCTTGACCTGCTAATGGACAAAAGCGTAGAGCTGGAATTGAGGTGGAGAAATAAAAACATATACAAATAATAATTGAAAAAAAAAAAAAGATGGGATGAATGTTTCGACGAGGAGTTGCGGGGACACTGTGCAGTGAGAACCATGTTCCGTAGTTCTAGACATGCTCCACATCCGTTACCAGTATATTTTTGTGATGTGTATCATACAGTGTGCTCCAGAAATATGTCCATTTGTGTAAATGTATTTATTTTACATTGTATATATTGTTCAATGCAAAAAGAGAGACCTATGATTCTGTAACTACGATCAGTTCAGATGTGTTACTCCATTTATGCCTTTCAGATAACGGTAGAGCAATATTAAAACATGCTTCCAGTTTTGACCTCTTCCTCTCTGCCGTGTGCTTCTTTACCGCGCACGCATGGTAATATTCCAGACACAATGCATTCAGAATCCACAACATGTCTGTGGCGTCAGATACAGAAGAAAACATGGCGTGTCTTAGTTGTGCAGGTGCAAAGACACACACACATTGTCCAGAGCCAATGTGACAGAAACTACAGAGCTTCAGTAGAAAGAGATGAAGGACACTTCCGAAGCACCCTGTCTTGGCAGGGGAGAGAGACAGAGATGGGGAGAAGAGAAGACGGACAGAGAGACGAACAAGGCCTCACTCCGGAGTGACTCTGCCGCTTCTTACAACCGAACCCCCAGCATTCAGACACGTACCAACCGGGGAGATGAACGGTCCTCCCTCCCAGGCCATGTTAAGTGCTGCATACATCCAGAACTGTCGGTTCCCTAGCTCTGCTTTCTCAACACCAAGCAGAAGTAATGGGCGCAGATATTTAATGTTCTGAAGCAGAAACGTTTAAGCCTTTTCGAACCGAGAGCGTGGAGACCTCAAGGCAAATATTTTTCAACAAGATGACATCAGTAGATATTAACAGCGTCCAATGGTGCCGGAGATATGTTGCTTGTTTCCAGTTTTCGGCCTCGCTGTTGCACATATATTTTCCACCCCTGCTTCGGAGTTTATTTATTTTATTTTATCTTTCAACCGTTGATTCATTATTATGATACAATAAAAGCTACTTGAGCATTTCAGCTGCAGTGCTGTTATCGTTAACCTCGTGGAACGCTAATGACAACCACGCTTGACATAATGACAACCACACTAATGACAACTTTTACTCTTTACCCCCAGACCTTCACATCTCTAATGATTACTTTAACTATTTACCCCCAGACCTTAAAATCTCTAATGACTGCTTTAACTATTTACCCTCAGACATTCACATCTCTAATGACTACTTTAACTCTTTACCCTCAGATATTCACAACTCTAATGACAACTTTAACTCTTTACCCCCAGACCTTTACATCTCTAATGACAACTTTAACTATTTACCCCCAGACATTCACATCTCTAATGATAGCTTCAGCTTTTTCCCTTCATCTCATTTTCACCTAATTTTCAACTCAGCCCAGAAAAATCAGAACTAAAAGGGGCCGAGAGCAGCAAAGAAAGATATGGGGAGGAACCATGAAGCATATGTGAAATGTAAGACAAAGCTGTTGTGTTGAGTAACTCACTAGCGGAACTCAACGTTTTCTGTTGAACAAATCTAGCTATCTATGGAGAGCCACAACATGACATCCAAAACATATGGAACCTATACAGGCAGCTTTTAAGTTGGCCGTGCTGCCATTTACTTTGATGTGATTTAGGAGTGTGTTTATCCATGGGGGGTGGTTGAACTGTGCAGTGTGATGTCTGCTCCCCCCATTGATATTGGGGTGAGGCTCCTGGGGTGCTATATCTGTTATGGGGGCTGTTATCTGTGAGGCGCTAATGTGCGCGGCTTCACACTGATGCCGTTTTGTCACAGAGTGCGGCCATTTTACGTCTCAGTATCAACGCTAAGCCTCTCCTGGGCTTCACAGGCCTGGTCACACATACAGTGGTAATGGCCTTTAACAGTTACCCCTCCCAGGACACACACAACCCAACCTAGAAAAATCACATTTTGGCAACTGTGTGTGTGTGTGTGTGTGTGTGGATAAAGAATGTGTGGCAGCATATAAGGTCCTGCATGTCTTTCGGAACTGTCTTTCTGAGGAGAGAGTTGTAAATTATAGTTATAAACTCTGAGTAGACATTTGTCAACATCTTGGATAATCAATTATCTATGTATCTGTGTATTTCTATTCTTTTCAGACATTTCTATGCTCTACCTGACAGGACTGTGAGGAAAGGCAAAGGAGACAGTTTAGGAGTAATGGGAAAGATTCTAAACAAGCTACTGTGTACATGTGTACCAGGGATAGAAGCTTAGGCCACCGGACCAGCCAGGGACACTTGATTGATGATTTCAAGCAAAAGAAAAAAAAATTTGTCCCATTCAAAACTAAATTGGCATGTCGTAAAAGTACACATCACTTTGAACTCTGTCAAAGCAGTTATCTCGACGTGCGCACAGACGTAGACAAGGGCAAAATGTCTTGATTCAGAAGAGTTTAGAATGCCGCCACTGTGATTACAATGAGCTTGCATCATAACTTAACATTAAGTTGACGTTAAACCCACAGGAATGAGATGGTCTTTTCATGGACGTCAAAGTCTTTTCGTGGACCAAAATAATCAATGCCTCCAGAGGATCTGTGAGTGCTGCAGTTATCCACACTTCTCCTGGTACAGCTGTCTGTACAGTCAGTTTTGACCAGAATGACATTCTATCCCATTCTATCTGTCTCTTTCTCTTTTCAGTGATCATCCCACCCCTCCACTCCATCTTTCTCTCTGTCATTCCCTCTTATATATCTCTATCATTCCTTTCTTCGTTCCCTCGATCATTCTCGCCTTTATTTCCTCCATCACTCGCTCCGTGAAGGCTCTAATGGTTTGTGGCTGGCTGGGCGAAAAGCCTCGGGGAACGTTGAGGACTACTTAACACTGAAATGTTAACTAGTGGATCACTCACTGGTAATTAATGGGCTTTAGAGTAAAAGGCTGTTCGACCATCTCCTACCACCTCACTCTCTCACTCCCTTTCCATCCCTCACTCTCTCCCTCCCTTTCCATCCCTCACTCTCTCCCTCCCTTTACCTCAGGATTGAAATGGATAGTATGGCCGAGGGGGCTGAGTTAGCCGGCATAAGAGGGTCACACCGCCAGCGTTTATTTGCACTTAAATGTTTTACTCTCCATTCGATGGGCCATTAATTTAGTTAGTGCACTTTTATAAATAGTTTGGTGTGTCATTGTCAAGTGAATTAGTGGCACTTTAAACCCTTCACTAGGGGCCCCTACAGCATCAGAAACGGCCGTAACCATTGGGTAGATAGGCCCTGACTGGCTCCCCGGGATGATGCACTTATTGTAAGTCTCTATGGATAAGAGTGCCTGCTAAATGACTGAGTGCTAAATTGTAATTTTGAGACTATCCTTTTTACAGTGTTTCATTAAGGACACGAGTGTATCTGTCGGCCGTATAGCTATTGACACTGACACATGGCCCCACGATGAACGGTCGTTTATTACCGCAGACAGGCCGCCACGACAAGCTCAACAATCAATTACTCTTGTACATTTTCCCGAAACGCTGCGCAAATTTTGTCCAAATGTGGTGTTTTTGTATTTTATAAACCCCATAATGTATTATATTCATAATGGAACATTGCAAACTCATAATTGAGGGACGGCACAATTGGACAGAGCAGCTTAGACCGGGGAAACTTCACAAAGCTGAGATAACTCCAGTGGACTCCAGAGTCACGTGGCTGTGTTTTAATTTCCCTAAAACGCTGACGATCCGGGGAGGGAGAACGACCAGTCGGAGCCTGTGTGAAGGCATAAAAATGGCCGCCTTGCACTTTCAGCAGCAGGTTAATGTCGACTGTGTGCTGGGTGCGGAGGTGGGGGGTTAATTCGGTCCTATGGAAACTCAGCAGGAGGGGGATTTCTGAGCACGGGCCTGAGGGGGTGAACGTCTGATCCCTAATACAAAGCTGAAAACACACAGACGTTCTGGACATACTGCCTCTGATATTATTAAATCACCTTGGGTATAGCAGTGGCATTTGTGCGCTGTTTCTGTGAAATGTCTGTTACTACTGTTGGTGGCTTACATGAAAGTGTTCATTAAATAGCTCTCGTAAATATGGCCAAACCCAATGTTTATAATTCCATATGTGCAGTTAGAATGTGGACGCGGATTTGTAATTATACATGTTAGTAGGTGCAAGGATAAAGAAATGAGAGCTAGCCCAACAGTTGACAGGAGCAGAAGTGGGTGATGAAAAAATAGAAGACTTAAGAGGAAAAAGAGAGATAAAATGAAAAGGGGGGCAGGGGAGGGGCAGAATACGGGCTAATGCAAACACAGGACTGATTGGGTGACTATCTCCATGGACCATGGTGGAGATAATGTTAATACCATACCATTCCCCTACCTACGGAGAGAGAGAGAGAGACAGAGAGAGAGAGAGAGAGAGAGAGAGAGCCTGGATGGGACACAACTGACAGACTGAATGACAGACTGAGGGGCTTAGGAAATCAATGGCAGCCAAATCACAGCCTGACGTCTAATTCAGTGGCACGCTATCAGGGACTAGATAAAAGTGCTGTGGAACGTATAACATTTCCATAGGCCTGCCTAATATTGTGTTTGGATAAAACGAGGCCATCAATTTATTCTACTTCTCTTAATCAGTATCCAGCAAATGACATTCATACATATTCATGATTATTTTGACAGGAATGAAACGGATAGGCGACATTAGGCCTACATTAAATATTACTCCGCTGGTTAAGCCTACACACGGAAAATGATTTGGTGATATGAAGTTAATATAGCTAATGAAAATCAATGTGTTTTTATTCGGATCCTGGGTTAAATGAGTGTTAGCGCTTTAAATAACGGAATTACAATAATAATTCACCAGTGCAATATACTGTACATGGTATGAACACATTTTCTATAATATTATGTTTTTCATCTTTAATGGCCAATTGAGAATTCAAACTTAGCTCCAAGTGTCTGCTGGTTGGTACATAGACCTCCAGGATTCCATACTTACCAATTGAAGAAGAGGAAGAAAGAAGGGGCAAAGGATGGGAGGAGGAGAGGAATGATCGAGGAGGGGAGTAGGGAGAGGAAGACAGAAAGAGAGAAAGGAAGAAAGGAATGAGTAGGGAGGCCTCGGTGGATGTAATATATTAATAGCTAGGGCCTCCCTCTTCCCTCCCTCCTCCCTCTCTCCCTCTCTCCCTCCCCTTGGCTGAGCCCCTAGCTGCCTACCCTGCATGGTATTGATTATTAGGCAAGTGCAGTAATCTTCTTAAGGTCATTAGGAGCACTTAATTAAAAACTAGTTAGACTGCTTTTGTTCACCAAGGCAATTGCAGCTGTTCAAACGCGATTAGCTGATAACAAACTTGTCTGGAAATATAAGGGCCATTTTAAAAAAAATGTTTACATAATTTGAATGCATAACTCTCTGCCTTGCTATAATGTGGGGGGGAGCAGTATTTTTCCCTTATGTATAGCTTATGGAAGCTAATTTGTTGAACAACCTACAGCCCATGGGCAGGTGGCGGTTAATCTTTAATGACAAAATAAATACTTGTTGGTTGAGGTATTTTTTGTTGTTATTTTTTTTGTTCGACAGCTTTGTATATTGGATTTGCTAAATCAAGGGTGCAAACACTCAGGGATCAGGGCAGGCAGTCAGAGTCGCATCGTGGAAGGTTACTTGACCTCAGTGGCATCAGTGAGCATGATCAATTTTGTGATCGCCTTCTTTCTTCCTGTATCTTAACATACCAGTATGCCTTTAACATAAACGTTGTGTAAGGTCCCAATGTAATTTCTCATTTTCATGAATTTCTTGATAAACTGTTTATTTATGTTGAGTAGAGGAAAGCTTGGCTGCCATGGTAAATAAGACAGACCCCGCAGCCCACTCACTTCGCAGTTAGAATCCTCTACCCAGCTCATTTTTCCGGCTGCAACACCTGAACCAACCGAGTATCGGTCTGTAGTGTCCACACCGGGGTTGCCATGACGACCACGGGTAGCGTTCCTTCCTACGCCACGAAACTAGTCTTGTTAAAACCCATACGCACCGCTCGCGCTCAGGGAGAGGGGGTAATAGAACACTAGTCATCTCTCCTTCGCTACAGGTAGGGGGTAATTAGCGGACTCACATTAGACTGTCATCGGCCATGTTTGTGCTTTATCAAAGGTATGCCTGGGGGGTATTATTTCAGGGTAGCTGGTAAACTCAGCGGATAACCCCTTTTTGTGTTTTTATTACTGACGTTCCTCCTTGCTACTTTGGTACTGTCTGGAGCAGCGCGCTGACCAGATGGCAGCTCGCTGTAATCAGCTTTGCGCGAGGACAGAGTTTCCACCACGCGCCTCCTGAGTGTGGTAAGATAGGTGCGAACTCGCTGACATAAATTTTGATTTTTTATATCTAAATCAAAAAATATTGCACGATATAATAATAGGCATAGCATAGTTTTAGTACAACGTATAGATTGCGTTTTTGGAAAAGGCGCATTAGGTTATTAAACGACGGAATATTGAGCGTGTTTATATTGGAGTGGCTGCAACTTGTTGCATGATGTTGGCTGTGCGCTGTCGCTGGAAGCGGTGAAGCTTGGATAGCTTCCACTATTAGCGATTGTTGTGTTCTGCGGATTGAGCCTTTATGCGATTGTCACATTCATTGAATATTACATTTTAAATATATGTAAGTTGTTTACTAGACGCGTTAATAACTTAGTAATTCAACATCAAACCCTATACACCTTCAAATCAGAAGGACATGGCATTGAAGTTGAAAAATATTGGAGCTCGGCTAATATATCAGCTTCTCCTGAGCCCCAATTTCCCCAAATCTCAGAGAAATGGGGCATTTAAGCATCACAAAGAATTGAGGAAATCCCTAGATATAACAGCAAACAGGACACGTTCTGTTCAATTCAACATCAGGCAGAAAGGAAATGTTCCAAATCTGTTTAGCTTCCCTCCATCAAACCAAACATAATAGCCTTGGGCAGGGACTAGGCTGCATCACATTTCCCTCTAGATTCATTTTATGTCTGACTTCTCTCCTTCTCGTGTTCTCGCCCTCCCTCTCTCCCTCTACTTTGTATTTTTCTCTAGGTCTGTGTTGGGGTGAAATCCAAGCTATCATGTGAAGGCTTTGGTCGAGAGTGTGTGTGTATGGGTTGTGTGTGTGTGCGCGTTAAGCTACGCTGCCTTACCAAAGGCAGTGGTCTGTAAAATGTCAGCTCTGGGACCGTGACCATCATGACTTATTCAGCGACTCGGCTTCTGGAGGCTACCAAACCAGACGGACCGAGCCGGACCTCACTAAGCACAAGGAGGAAGGAGAAGAGTGAGACAGGAAGAAAAAGACGAAAAGGAGCGAGAGGACAAAGGCTGGAGACAGAGGGAAGTGAGGCCCGTTTGAGAGTGGAGACAGAGGACAGAAAAGGAAGTGGAGGGAGAAGTGGAGAAGTGGGGCAAAGGGACATAAAAGAAGAGCGAAGAATTCCTTCCTTACTCTGGCTCCATATCCTGGTCCTCTGCCTCACCTTTGACCCCACAACCTCCCAGGGTCACTTCCCCCGGTTGGAGAACATCGGAGCCCACAAGCCCATCACCCTCTCCCCTGCCCGCTCCACCTGTGGCTACCCTGAGCGCAGCACTTTCTGCCTGAGCTCCACCTCCCTGGAGGAGCTCCATAACTGTCAACTGGCCTTTTGCAACCAGGAGTGCCCTTACCGCTCCTCCACACCACCGTATGCGCCTCTACTTCTCCCCACACACTGGGGGACATGTGTCACCCAGGACGGGCTCGACTCTAGCCCCCGGGCAGAGCAAGGGGGAGAGAGGGATGGATCCAACAGGAGTGTGATATTCCGGGTGACCCAAGGAGGTTGTGTGGCCTCCCCTCCTTCTCAGAATCTGGGCCATCAGAGCTCCTTCACCATGGCTGTGTGGATCAAACCTGAGGCTCCTGGAGACATGTGAGTATGAGTGCTGTTCGTCTTTTCTTTCTTGTCTTTCATGCGTTCAGGCTGTTGAATTGCTCACGGTATGGTTGTGTCCAGACATTAGAAAACAAGTAGACATTGAACATAACAGGACATAACAGAACATCCAGACCACCACAACATAAACAAAGACTGACCAAAAAACCCCAGAACGGAATATGCGATGTTCCTTAGCCCTGGAGTTGTAGTGTAGTCCTGGTACAGACAGATCTTTCATTGCATTATACAGGGTCTAGAGCAAGCACTAATGACTGCCAAATTATCCTCTCAATCTGACAGAGGTACTTCAGAGTGCACTTTCTCCTTCAATTTAGCTTTGAAGTTGACTATTCCAAGATGGCGCCCGTAGGCAATGTGCTGTATGTTAGCGCCCCATGTCTTCTACTTTTGTTGTGTCGTATCATCGCTACATTTCTACTCATCTGTACAGTAGACCTCTGTCACTGTCACTTACCACTGTCAGGCACTTTTTGGACTGCTAACCTCAGATTCAGCTACAACTCATCTGGGGTCATCAAGCTCTTTTTCCCAAAAAGGAAGGAAAGGCGATGTTTCTTTTAGGGATGGGCATGGTTAGTCGAATATTCAAATAAGTTAAAGTTAGTTTTCGAGTACGTGTGTGTGTGTACTCATTTTTGCCCCTTAAAACTTATTTTACATTCATGTATGTTTTTTGGATGAAATAAATAGTTCTGTACATGAATTTTCTAAATACTATTAATATTTCACATTTTAAAAAATATATGCGATGTTTCTAAGTCATTTTTATGACATGCGTTCCTTCACATGTGCTTTTGTTTACTATTATCAATCAGAGCCGTAGTGGAGGCCCAGTCAGTACAGGCATAGACTACTGATAGCAAGTGGATGAAAGTGAACTAATTCAATGGAAGATGTACAGTTGTGCTCATAAGTTTGCATATGCTGGCAGAAATTGTGAAATTTTGGCATTGATTTTGAAAATATGACTGATCATGCAAAAAAACTGTATTTTATTTAAGGATAGTGATCATATGAAGCCATTTGTTATCATATAGTTGTTTGGCTCTTTTTTAAATCATAATGATAACAGAAATCACCCAAATGGCCCTGATCAAAAGTTTTTACACACCCTTGAATGTTTGGCTTTGTTACAGACACACAAGATGACACACACCGGTGAAAATGACAATTAAAGGTGAATTTCCCACAGCTGTGGCTTTTTAAATTAGTGTCTGTGTATAAATAGTCAATGAGTTTGTTAGCTCTCACAGGGATGCACTGAGCAGCCTAGATACTGAGCCATGGGGAGCAGAAAAGAACTGTCAAAAGACCTGCGTAACAAGGTAATGGAACTTTATAAAGATGGAAAAGGATATAAAAAGATATCCAAAGCCTTGCAAATGCCAGTCAGTACTGTTCAATCACTTACTAGGAAGTGGAAAATATGGGGATCTGTGTTCTTTACAAATGGTACATATATTATCAATTCTCCAAGGGTATTGCCCCCTTTAGCATCAATGTCAGCGTGCAGTCTTTTGTAATAGTTGTCTATGAGGCCCCGAATTCTTGCAGGTGGTATGGCTGCCCATTCGTCTTGGCAAAATGCCTCCAGGTCATGCGAAGTCTTTGGTCGTCTTGCATGAACCGCACGTTTGAGATCTCCCCAGAGTGGCTCGATGATATTAAGATCAGGAGACTGTGATGGCCACTCCAGAACCTTCACCTTTTTCTGCTGTATCCACTGGAGGGTCAACTTGGCCTTGTGCTTAGGGTCATTGTCGTGCTGGAATGTCCAAGACCGTCCCATGCGCCACTTTCGTGCAGAAGAATGCAAATTGTCTGCCAGTATTTTCTGATAACATGCTGCATTCATCTTGCCATCAATTTTCACAAGATTCCCCATGCCTTTAGAGCTCACACACCCCCAAAACATCAGTGAGCCACCACCATGTTTCACAGTGGGGATGGTATTCTATTCACTATAGGCCTTGTTGACCCCTCTCCAAACATAGCGCTTATGGTTGTGACCATAAAGCTCTATTTTGGTCTGGTCACTCCAAATTACAGTGTGCCAGAGGCTGTGAGGCGTGTCAAGGTGTTGTCGGGCATATTGTAACCGGGCTTTTTTGTGGCATTGGCGCACTAAAGGCTTCTTTCTGGCAACTCGACCATGCAGCTAATTTTCTTTCAAGGATCGTCGTATTGTACTCCTTGAAACAACCACACCATCTTTTTCCAGAGCAGCCTGTATTTCTCCTGAGGTTACCTGTGGGTTTTTCTTTGTATCCTGAACAATTCTTCTGGCAGTTTTGGCTGAAATCTTTCTTGGTCTACCTGACCTTGGCTTGGTGTCAAGAGATCCCCAAATTTTCCACTTCCTAGTAAGTGATTGAACAGTAAAGACTGGCATTTGCAAGGCTTTGGATATCTTTTTATATCCTTTTCCATCTTTATAAAGTTCCATTACCTTGTTACGCAGGTCTTTTGACAGTTCTTTTCTGCTCCCCATGGCTCAGTATCTAGCCTGCTTAGTGCATCCATGTGAGAGCTAACAAACTCATTGACTATTTATACACAGACACTAATTGCAATTTAAAAAGCCACTGGTGTGGGAAATTCACCTTTAATTGTCATTTTCACCTGTGTGTGTCATCTTGTGTGTCTGTAAAAAGGCCAGACATTCAAGGTTATGTAAACTTTTGATCAGGGCCATTTGGGTGATTTCTGCTACGTTATGATTTAAAAAGGAGCCAAACGACTATGTGATAATAAATGGCTTCATATGATCACTATCCTTAAGTAAAAGACCCGGTTTTTTTTGCATGATCAGTCATATTTTCAAAATCAATGCCAAAATTTCACAATTTCTGCCAGCGTATGCAAACTTATGAGCACAACTGTAAATATTCTTATACTTGTACATTTTTCTGCACTCCTCTATTTGCACTTCTGGTTAGACGCAAACTGCATTTCATTGTACTGTGCTTGTTCTGTTCAATGACAATAAAGTTGAATCTAATCTAAAAGCTGTGGTCTGGTGAGGGAGTCACATAGAGAGCTCTCACGGTACCAGTTACTCACACATCTCTGGTAGCTGACTGGCAGCGCTCCATCCATCAGTCACGCCGAGGCGTGTTCATTTTGAATCCCTGTCACACCTGTTGTTTGACATGTAGCCGTCCAATATGGCCGCCATCAAAGAGGCTAGATGAAAGGCTCCGTGTCAGTATACCCGTCTGACCCCTTACCCTCCAAACACGTGACCACTGACCACCACAGCCGCCCACCGTAACGTTCACCACACGGGATGTGGACTGCCTATTCTGTGACCGGCAAACAGACTACAGCTATCCAGCCTGGGTAAGATGTCTGATATCCAGGTACTGGCACTGCTGGTGTTCTACCGCTGCCACGCAGATAATGAAGAGACATACTTAGGTCATTTGATTTAAAATTAAAGTAACAACACAGGAATTCCAGGGATCACTACTGCACGCGTGTGTGTGTGTGTGTGTGTGTGTGTGTACATGCTATAATATCTGCAGCTGTTTCCAGTTTAGATCAATGAGAAGAAAATTGCCCTTTGTTTGTCCACTGTAAAGAAAGGACATCAACTCAAAGAGCACTTTGTTTTCCTCCACATAGGAAAGTACTAAGAGGAGAGGGGAGAGGAGGACAAGGGAGAGAGGAGGACAAGGGAGAGAGGAGGACAAGGGAGAGAGGAGGGGAGAAGAAGGGCGAGGGGAGCAAAGGTAGGAGAGAGAAGCAGAGAGGCCAGAGGAGAGGGAAAAAAAGACTGGGGAGAGAAGATGGTACAGGAAACAGGGGAGTGGATCGGAGAGAGAAGCAGAGAGAGAGGAGTGGAGACGGGAGCAGAGGAACAGGAGTGGAAAGGGGAGCAGAGAGAGGGGATGGGAAAGAGGAGCCGAGAGAGAGAAGTGGAAAGGGGAGCAGAGAGAGGGGAGCAGGAAGAGGGGAGAGGAGAGAGGAACAGATGGAGGGGAGTGGAAAGGGGAGCAGAGAGAGGGGAGTGGAAAAAGGAGCAGAGAGAGAGAGAAGTGGAAAGGGGAGCAGAGTGAGGGGAGCCGAGAGAGGGGAGTTGAGAAGGAAGAGAGAAGCCCAGTAATCAAAAATAGATGATTGCCATGATTATTGTAAGTTATGGATGTCCAAGTGCTGCTACTAAGTTGTAAAATAATGTTTGTGTGTAGAAGACCCCCAGATAATCAATTTATAGATTTATAGATGTCATGAAAGGATAACTCACTTTTTCCATTTTTGTTACTGTTATATTTAACTTAAGTTATACGTTGATCATCTATTTGGAATTTGCACTTTTATTTTAGATAATGTTGAAGGTGTAGTCTGTTTATAGCAGATTTAGAAGTAAGATCATGTTGAAGGTATAGTCTGTTTTTAGCAGATTTAGAAGTAAAATAATGTTGAAGGTGTAGTCTATGTCTAGCAGGTTTAGAAGTAAGATAAGATTAAAGGTGTAGTCTGTGTAGCAGGTTTAGAAGTAAGATAATGTTGAAGATCTAGTCGGTGTCAAGCAGATTTAGAAGTAAGATAATGTTGAAGGTTTAGTCTGTTTATAGCAGATTGAGAAGTAAGATCATGTTGGAGGTATAGTCTGTTTTTAACAGATTTAGAAGTAAGATAATGTTGAAGGTATAGTCTGTGTCTAGCAGGTTTAGAAGTAAGATAATGTTAAAGGTGTAGTCTGTGTCTAGCAGGTTTAGAAGTAAGATAATGTTGAAGGTGTAGTCTGTTTATTGCGGATTTAGAAGTAAGATCATGTTGAAGGTGTAGTCTGTTTTTAACAGATTTAGGAGTAAGATCATGTTGAAGGTGTGGTCTGTCTAGCAGGTTTAGAAGTAAGATAATGTTGAAGGTGTAGTCTGTGTCTAGCAGGTTTAGAAGTAAGATAATGTTGAAGGTGTAGTCTGTGTCTAGCAGGTTTAGAAGTAAGATAATGTTGAAGGTGTATTCTGTGTCTAGCAGGTTTAGAATAAGATAATGTTAAAGGTGTAGTCTGTGTCTAGCAGGTTTAGAAGTAAGATAATGTTGAAGGTGTAGTCTGTGTCTAGCAGGACCAGAGAGAGAGATGTTTTATTCTCCACATCTCTTCCAGATACCTAGAAGTATGCCAGCCTCAGGATAGAATGACACTAAAATAATGTGCACTTACCCTAGATGCTCAAACGAAACACACACACACACGCACGCACACACACACACACACACACACACACACACAAACACACACACACACACACACACACACACACAGACACACACACACACACACACAGGAAGACTGGCCCAATTCTAAGTAGACCAAACCGCCATTATTTTTTTCCAAAAAGTTGTCCTCTCCCCTCTGCCCTTCCTTTGCTTTCTCAAGTCAGATGGAGTGAACTGAATAGGCAGGCTGTATAGGACCAGACTACACACACACACACACACACACACTGGTGATTTATTAGGCGTGTTGGCCTGTGTTCATAAAAAGCCAGAGTTTCCCATAAAATGTGTTTGATGGTGTTTAATATGACACAGAGTGTGTGGGTGGCCGCCCCTCTAGATCACAATAAGAGCAGGGTGAAATCATGTTAAATATGGATATTACGTGTGTAAATGTCACAGTGATCCTCATGGGTTTCTAATAGTGGATCTTCCCCCCTCTGGAAACTCAGTCACCCATGGATCAGGGGTCTCATTCCAACCCCTGGCCCTGTCTCAGGCGTAAAGTACTTCCTGCATAGGCTGCCCCACTTCCTGCCCATTAGGCTCGTAGTTGGCTCGAACCAGGAACCGCTGCCTCACGCACTTCATCGAATGCTTCTGTCACTTGCACCACTCAGAACCTAGAGCCTGAGCGGCACGAACGTGGACACTTGAAGGGATACCTTGAGGTTTGGGATTTTGTCAAATGTCTTAATGCCCAGAGGCGGGGGAAGTGGTACATAATCAAATCGTCACAAATTCCCAAATCCCAGAGTATCTGAGGGGCGAAATTCACACACCACACGCTACAGCTTGTGGTTTCATCTTGGTAAAACCAGATTTTCTAATTATTCAGACAGACAGACAGCTTGTGATGATTCCTTGATTATTTCATGTGCCTTAAGGATGGCTTAGAACTACAGACTGCCCACAGTTTAGTTTTTGATCATGTGGCCGAGGCACTGACAGAGAAGAGTTCAGAGGAGAGCAAGGTGTGAGTGCTTGTTCCTGAGCCTTTCTTTATGTCTGTTGGTCTGTCTCTGGTCAGGATGGTGCTGGAGAAGAGTTCAGCGGAGCGCTTGGTGTTCCTGTTGACTGTCTCTGAGTCTGTGGTCACTCTACGGTATGGTCAGTCCAGTGGTCAGGTCGTCTCTATGACCTTCAGCACCCAGGGCAGACTCACAATGGACAGATGGACCCACCTCGCTCTTCAGGTAACTGCTACTGTACATATCTACCCTAAACTAACCTACCCAAAGACATACTGCCGTACCCAAAACTACCCTACCCTATACTAACCTACCTAAAAACATACTACACTATCCAAAAATACCCTACCCCAAAACACACTACAGTACCCTAAACTACCTATCCAAAAATAGACTATGCTATCCTAAACTACCCTACCCTAAACTACACTCCCCTAAACTACACTACACTAAACTACACTACCAAAACACAATACCCTACATTAACGACCCTACCTAAAACAAAATACACTACCAAAACTACACAATCCTACCCTAAACTACCCTACCCTGACCTACCCTGTTCTACCCTGTCCTACTATATCTTGTATCTCCTGTCTCTCTGTCCTGTGTCCATGGTCACTTTTCAGCAGCTAGGCTGTGGGAGTTTTGATATGAATGTGTTAACTGAGAACCACAGCATGTCTGTGTTAACCCGTGTGACTAGTCACCTAGAGGCTGGAGCAGACGTGTGGATGGGACAGGGTATGGGTTTATACTGGGGAACATCTGCTTGGGACCAGCTGTGGGGGCAGAGGCACAAACACACAAACACCTACACACTCATGAGCGCAGGTACAAACACACAGACCTACACGCACAGGCTCACAATAATGCATACCCACAAAACACACACACACACACACACACACACACACGTGCACTGCTCTTCACACTTCATATTGTTTGTGCATCTACTACTGTGAGAATAACAAGATTTAAAACTTGGAATGGTCTGAGGTAATCTCTAAACAGTATATCCCTGATTCAAATGTGTTGTACTACAATCATTACATAGATACAAATACTGTAAGGGTCATAAATTTTAAGTAGACGATTCATAAAAATGACCTGACGATTTGTGTTTTCACTGGAGACCCAAACAAGTCTTATTGTGATCCAGGCCTGTCTAATACAGACTCTCCTCTTGGTGTTGACAGCTCGTGGGCTAGCTACCAGACACTGTGTTATGCCATACTGCTGCTATGCCTGTCTCTATCTGCCTGTCTGTCTGCCTGCATGTCTGCCTGCATGTGTCTGGCTTCCATCTTCCTGTCGGTGGAGTGGTGTGGTGATGATGAGATCTCTTGTGACCAAACGGAGAAGAATAACGTGGTGCTTCTTGCCTGTGACTAACCTGGCCTCTGTAGGCCTAGACACTGCACTGGTGATGGTTCGTTTGTAGGCCCAGACA
>JACXGI010011373.1:13233-25275 GCA_016801175.1 Esox masquinongy | reverse complement strand
CCCCCCCCCCCCCATTCGAAATTAACCGCAGTGCTCCTCTAAAGCTTCTCAGTGTATAGACAGACTTGAGTAAATCTGCTTCAGACACAACAAGACCCCTGACCTATAGCAGTGTGTGTTCTATGAGCAGTAAATGAAAAGAGCAAGCTTCCCAGGGTCCGTCAGCAAGGAGATACAGGGCACTTAAAGCTGAATGGGAGAGAGCTTTATCTGAGGAAAAGAGCTGGAAAGGAGTGATGCAATACCAAGACTCCTCTCTGAGCAAAGAGACCATGTCAAGGATAGCGAACATGCACTTGAAAAGCGAAATTTAAATACGAATTTTAGAGCCTAGGAAAAAAAAAAAAATCAGCCAATATTATCTATAGGGACCCTGAATGGAACACAATTGCTCATCAACGTTTGACACAACCCATTTGTCTGATGTTTTCACTGTCAGCTTTTGCGGTTAAACGAGTGTTATCCTGAATTAATAAGCTATAAATCAACCTAATAGCCCTCATTAATTTAATTGTAGCAACCACTGGCTTACTAAACATTGAGGACCTACGACTTTGCCAAAGGGAGATCCATCCAAGCTCTCCTGAGTCAATAAGAAAATCCTGCGGAAGTCCCGTTATTGTATAGACATACTCATCATGTTAAACACAATAAAAATCAATTACTTTCTCCTGGGTCAAGAATCCTAACCGGAGAAAGTGGATCGTGTGCATAAATTAGACAAAGCACAAAACAATCGAGTTAAACTCTTAAAAACAGGATGGGAAAATGATATAAAACATAAAGGATAGGAGTGACTTCACCGAACAGACCATAAAATGGGACATGCAACATGAGGTAGATCGTTACATGCTGGTACCGTATTAATATTAGATTATAAATGCACGTTGGAAGGATAATATATTATTTTTAATATGACATTTTAATTGAAAAATACGTGTTCAATCCTGGAACCTTCTCTCAATGTTCTGCATATTATGCTTATTAAATCATAGGCCTACCCGTTCATTAAATATGCTATACAGTTAATTTAATTGAGTCTGTTGGGATTATCTGAAACCGAAATATATAATCAAATTGGGTTTTTCCTAACTTACAATTAATAGGCTTTAGTTGATTCTACTCCGTTCCCAGAGCCTAATCAGAGTTTCCGTCAGTTGATGCTGTTCATAACGGTAATATTATGTTCGGGGTGGCTGACACCAAAGTTGCCTTTAATTTGACATGATTGATGAAGTCCTTACGGTTCTCCATATTCTGCAGTTTGTCAACACAACTACCTGCGGACGGAGCTTGACGCCAAGCTGTCGCCGCCGATATTCCCGGCCTCGCTGGATGAAAGTCAAGGACATCTGTGTAGCCTTCGAACCGAGAGCCTATTAAACGAAAAGGAATATATGCAATGAACATGTATTTTATTAGGCTAAAATGTATCAACAATCTACAAAATAATCTATGCAAATAATCTATGATAAAAAATACATTAAAAATAGGCCTAAAATAAAATAGGCTACTGTTAGAACACCCCAAATAAACTTTACCTACGCCTACATTTACGTTCACAAAAAAATAATGATCATCTGAAGAGTATGCCTATTATCAACAATTACTAAAACTATTAAGTGCAACGATTAGGCTATATGCTACATTGGCCGAGGGTTAAAGATAACCTTTAAAAGAAAGGAAATGGTTCATAATTATTTTGTTGATTCTTTCGATTCCGCAAAACAGGCCTAGGCTATCCATTCTATTGGTACAGCATGACACCGCCAGCAACATCGGCCCACTTCAACCGGTCTCTCACCAACTGTAGTGAGCTGACCGTCAGGCCGTAAACGTTATCATGCTGGACTAATTATGTTAATCAGAAACACGGCAACCTACATTTTTGCAATGCTATCCATTACATCACTGGATAAAAGAGGCAACCGTGCACCGCATTCATCTCCTTTCATTATTTTGGTATGGAACCGCCAATAATGATTTCTTCCCAAAAATGTTAGTGCTTTAGCGATTTTATTGGTGTTACTCTCACGCAACGCATCCTCGGGTCCAAATGTCAAGCAGATGCCAAACTTGGGGATGTTCTAAAAGTTCTCAACCGCTCCTCCCAACATCCCAATGAAAAGCAAAAACCCAACTGCCTCTTCAAAGGTAACTGGAAATTCGGTTTCCCTTATTTTTGTTCTTAATATAGGCATATGCTACACTTAAAATGTACAGTTTTGCTATAATAAGAAAATACCTCTGAATGTTACCCTCGTCGTAGCAGGCCAGAGAGGACCAACGCTGGATTTTTGAGGTGTTAGTTTTGTTTAGCCTACTGATTAGATCGACGCATATTGTCAACATTTTTATGTCTCTTGAATCAGATTTTTTTTAAAGTGTTGCATTCGGGTAAGATGCCAATAAAAAATATATACGTTTTGACATAATATTCTGGGGAAAACAGAAAATTATGGTGTCTATAATTAAAATAAGTAACTACTTTAATTAGGATTAATCCTTTGAAAGGTAGTTATAAATGGCTTACCCGCCCGCAAGTCCGCAATGATGGGGGGAATATTTTGTTATGCCCTCTGTGTCGCGGGTCTTCTCAAGCCCCTTTCAGAATTACATTTCCTACGGAACAAGAATTGAATTGGATTTTTTTGCAAATAACTACACTAATACTCGTCTTAGTGTAGTGATTTGCAAAAAAAACATATTACAATGTGTTCAATAACTCGTAGTTGTATGGTATGACAACTGAGCAGTTTCTAAAAGCATCCAATGTAGAATGGTTGTAGGAAATTATTAACGTGATGTTATTAACGTGATGTTAACGTGATATGAAGGCATATTCCACAGGGTATTTAATGTTGTGTTGACGATAATTCTTTCAAAGATTTATTCGATCATGAAAATATTTCAGGATTTTTCAGATTTATTCACACCATCCCCATGAAATATGAACGTTAGGCAGAATAGCCTTCTGATATACTACATAAATAATCACGATAGGAGCTTGTACTGATAAGCCTATATCATATATCTGTCAGTTAAAATGAGACATTTGACCGAGAAAATGTACACCGTACAAAAAATAACGTTTTTTGCAGACGTCTGTTTTGTCAGTGGCCCATACCATTAAAAATGGCCTGTGGACAAAATTTGTATGACCATAATGTCATGCATGGGAAAGTTCTTTCAACGAAGATGAGTAATACACTGGATGTTTATTTATATAAATGAATCAATCCAACAGGGCTACATGCATCCAATAGCCTACCATTAGTTTGTTTTTTTACCCAAAAGCAGCAATCTCTGTTATAAGCAGTACATGCTGTCATAAGCATTCAAAAGTGTTCGTTGGCTCTCCTTGTGTTCCAGAGTGTACTCTTTTAGGTTCCCAGGTAGAACTGTTTTGAATTCCAGAAAATCCAAAATGGTTCTATCTGGAACCAAAAACAGTTCTACCTGGGAGGAAAAACAAAAAGATTTTCTCCACAGGGGCGCCAGAGAACCCTTATGAAAACCCACTTCTAGGCCTTTTTGACACAGCTCATACTAACAAAAACAAAGTGATATAAAAATATCAAGTCCATTCTCAAACCAACACAACACATGTCCAGTGACGCAACTACCAAAAGCAGACCAAAGCTAAACAAAGTCCCACCAGCAGGGAAGCATCGTCTAGAAACACCGACAATGAGGTCATTCATATTAAGACTGTAGCTTTCCGAATGAGGCGAGCCCGTGCATGACTACAATCAGTGCACAACGCACGCACGTGCACACACACAGTCTCCTCTGCCTCATATCCAGCAGCCCAACGTACCCCGGTCTTCTTTGGAGTGGTCAGGTTCTGGGTAATCCAACAGCTCTTGGCAGCTGTTGTCCAGCTGTGGGGAGCGGTCAGTGAGCGTGTCTCTGTGCCCATCACAGACATCCCATCACAGACACGATCCGCAGCCTGACTCCCTCTACCTGTCCTTCCAGGGCTCAGATGAAGGGAAGTCAGGAAACAGTTGTGCTTTGTTTCTCATATCGGAGCGGGCAGACCGTGTTGTGCTTATAGGAAAAGGGGGCTTTTCGGAATGGGGCAGTGCTTTGCGCAATGTTATTATTTGGCTTGTTTGGATTCCAGATAGGGAGATATGACAAGGCAACCTCATTCTGGAGTCAGGACAATACCGTCACGCGCCAGTGTAAACATCAGAGCACCGTACCTGCAACCTGTGCAGAATGTTCTCCCCACAAACCTTTCCCTTACTGACGGGGAGACAAGTTCCCGGGCTAGCGGGGAAGCTGTTAGTTAAGGTACAGAGCGCTGGGAGACATTTTAGAGCATGTTTTATACGGGCCCCATCTGTCCGGCAACTCGTTACATCACTGCCTCTCCTAAACCAAACCATATAGAGCGATACGCATAAAGAGAGCAGCCCCAAGTATACGTGATGTTCAGGCGGTCTGACACTCGTGTGGGATTTACGAGGAGGGGAGGCCAGTGGTTACCTTACAGGTGGCTGGAACTACTGGCTTAGTTTGTCTGCTTATACATCACCATCTTATCACTAACAGTATGATATAAAAGAATAGAATGGGATGTAATACAATAGAGTGGGATGGAACAGAGGGAATTTGGATTAAAAAAACTAGAAATGGGGCAGCATGGCGTATGACAGAATACACAGTCAAATATAAGATGGAATGCCTTAGAATGCAACATACGTTAGAGTCTAAAAATAATAACGCAGTAACACAAGTTGTCAAACACACACTGTGAAACATTTCCAACACTTGGTTTGGCAAGTGGCTTTTAACACGACGGTTTCTGAGACTGAATGAGGCCGTTCCATTCCGGATGGCGAGGGGTTGACCCGTTGCGAAGGCTCTCTCGTGACATATTACTGTACACATCCAGGCCGTCCACCAGGGCTGTGACAGTGTTATTAGATCCTAAGCACAACTCAGGAAGTGTAGGCCGCGAGGCGCAGGGAGCCCGATCTGCATAATAAACCCATAAAGGCTTTGGTTACAGAAAGACAACTCGTTTCTCACCTCGGCGACTTCAGCCCAAATGGCATCATCTTCCCTATTCTAGTTGGGCCCAGGGCACCGAGTGGGTCCGGACAGACGTGCCACAGCTGTTCTAGGGAAGAGGGTACCATTTGGACCGCAGTCAGTGACATCCACAGGAGTTACAATATCAGACATCAAATCTAAACAGGATCTGCCGGGCTGGTTTCCAGCAAGAAGTTCCTTAAAGTTCAGTCAGGAAATGTGACGGAAACCATTGAAACCCAATCTTGGGTTTAAGCCGTTTTCTGGCCCGCTCGAGGTTGTTTTCTGTACCGAGGCCAATGAACTGAAAGGAAATCCGATGGGGAGGGGGGGGGGGCTTTCAATAGAAAGACAGAGGACCCCGAAGTATTGAATCAAATGTTGGAAAGCTACCATAAGAGGTGTACATCAAATGCCCAGATGTGGTGGCCCAGACAAAAGATGAGCAACAGCGCAGTCGCCTGCACGACGTGGGAGTCGTTTTGGAACCGGGTTAGCCAGAATACGGCTAGTGCCCTTGTCCACACTCCCCACGAGCCCATCGTACCGCTCCAATGGCCCCTGTTTCAAGGCACCTGGAGGGAGACCCAGAGACCCAAAGAGAGCCCGACAGGAAGCAGCCCTTTGTGGGCGTAGAGGGCATCTGAGACAGGGTCCCGGGGCCCTCTGGGGTCCAGCCCTCAGGCCCCTGTAAGGGCCCAGTCCTTCCAGGTTCCTGTGGCCCTCTGGCTAAAATAATATCCAGTGGCTCCAGTCATTGAGCCTGGTTAATGCATCTGTCCAAGGCCAGCAATTACCCGGTCATAACATTACCCCGGCTCGCAGCAAGGCAGCCAATCAGGGCCGGGTTTCTTTAGGCTTCTAAACAGCGCACATTTCACCAATGTCAAGCTGTTTGATCTCTGAGTGTTGTATTGCTAAGAGAAATGCATCAGCACATAGAGTAAGAGAAGGCCAAGAGATGTATTGTTTCTTCTAGCTAGCTCCGTTTATGGTTTGCTGACCCCATTACCACACACACACACACACACACACACACACACACACACACACACACACACACACACACTTTATTACTTTTTGTTCACGTGTATATAAATATGACGATTATTTTTAAATATATCACATTATTAGTCAGCTCAGAGTTTTTTTTTAGATGTAAACACGTCGTTTTTGCGTGAGCTTTTAAGAGGAATATTTTCTATGCCGGCGCCATGTGTGGAGCACGCGGCTTCCTCACCGTAGCTGATCTAAGGACTGTCAGGTTGTCTGATATTTGTGCACGTGCGACGTCGTCTATGGGCCACGTTTCGCTGCAGTACCTGTGAACACGGTGATATAGTGCCGGGGTGTCTCGCTACTGAAATACATAAAAAGGCGCGTGATTAATCGTGCCATTAACAGGGCAATTTCCCCCTTATCCGTGCACGACTGTGGAGTGATTTGCTCTTCGTCTAATTGACTTTCGTTCACAAGTGGGCCGTCCTTATTTTCACACATTACTACGTTGTAAAAAGTAAAGGTGCTTTAATAAAAGGCAGAGGTGTGATTCGTAATTAGAAAACACACATTGTAATCCTGTAATAATAGCAAAGCAAGGCATAGGCTGATTGAAATCAGCGTGACAACGTAGGCTATTATATAAATCTTTCGGTGTGATTTGTAACATGTTTCGATTTTAAATTGATTCGTTTAATCATAATTATCTGAACCAGAGGTAATTAGATAATCAAATTGAGGGGGTTAATTGGGGCTTTTAGTAGAGTAAGAACTGACTTGCTGATTTATCATTATTTCCATTGCATAGAAATGAAAACAGCCAACGGTTGAAGTTTGACCTACTCAAATATTGCAAGTGCTTGCCTATTGGTCAAATTTATATATGTATTTTTTTAAGTAGGCTGCCATTACAGACAACACTAGGAATGACATGTACACCTTAATGAAATGAATGAAAAACAATTTGACATTTATTCAAATAAAAAAGTAAAATAGGAACATTCTAGAAAATAATTCGTTTAGGAGTCGGTGTGCCATCAGTATTTTCGTTTAATAAACGCGCAAGTGTAAAGCGAGATATTTACATTTTAGGAAGTACACGTTGGAATTAAGACAGAAAGAACATCGTGACATATTCTATTAGGCAGGCCTTAGGATATAAATGAACTTATTCATCAGCTACTGTTACTTGCGTTCAATCGATAGGATAGGATTGTAGTTAAGTGCAATGCAGACTATTTACCAAGTCATTGCAAGAGGTGTTTTGGCTGTTGGGCGAGTGACGCATCGTACTACGCACACCGCCAGACCAATAAGAATTTTCCGATTCAATGTGACCATTACTAACGTTCATTATATATTAAAAATGATTGCATCGCTATGAAACCAGCAAATAATTGTGTAGAAATAATTCATATCTATAAATATAGTTGACAAGTCAATACCATAAAAAAAATTTTGCTTTCAATATAACCACACTAATGATTTAAGGCCTGTCCACTATTAATATGTGCAAAATTATATCGTTATGTCTTCCAGTTGCACTAAGTTTCAACTATTTCTGTTTGTTTTGTATGTTTAATTTGCCATTATGGCATGTGCTTTACATTAAAATATATCGACACATACCATTCATATCATCATATTAAGTGTTCAGATTTGGGGTCTTACACGTTAATTTGTAAATGCCACAGCGCATTTTCTATTAGGCAAACCACGAATCATTCCGTTGATGTTCAATAAATAAAGGCCAAAATAAAACGAGGAAACTTAAAGTTATTGATTTATTAAAAAACATGTATTTTAGTCAAGTAATTTGTAGTCTCTCATCTTTCTATGCTTATGGAAATCCTACAAGACCACAAGCAAGCCATTTTTGACACAAAACAGACAGGAACAATAACTTAATTAATTCCTGATCACATTTGGTATTGCTGGCCTTTCTTCAAGGAGAGCATGCATTTCTTTAAAAGAAGTTTAGTGTTTTCTTTTTTCCTCCAGAGGTTTTCGTTAAACAGTTTCCTAACATATAAATTCAATTCATAAATGGCAAATGTGCACACTATTCTATCATTCGATGGGTCGAAAGACACGTTGCAAGAACTGGTCGCAAAGACATACTTACAGGAAAAATCATGAATAGGCTAAGTTAAATGCAACCCATTTAAGTAAAAACTCGTTTATGCAAAACGATAGAATCACAAATTAAAAAATAAAAATGTACAGTTATTGTACCAGGTAAGAACATGTTTTTATAACGACCTGGGAGAAATGAGGGTTAGCCGTCTTGCTCAAGGACAGAACGACGAGTTTTTTTTTACCTTGTCCGCACAGGGATTTGAAGCAGCGACCTTACAATTACTGGCCTAACGCTCTTGACAACTAGACTATATGTCGCCCTTTTTTCTTATTAGATTGACATTCCTTTAACTGAATGTGGAAAAACGAACTGCCATAACCATAAGGGCAGACCTCTCTCTGTCTCTGCAACAAGAAAACATACTCCACTATCACTAGGTGGCGATATAACCCCCCACTAAAATACCCAGTGGCTCAAAGAAACCTGCAAAACTTTCACCTCATATGAAACAACAGAAAACAAAACAAAAGCTCGTCCAAGAGTAAGCATTTACAACAGAAACAGCCTATTAAACACTATCAATTGCTGTTTTCTCTGGAACATGAGAGCGTGCTCTGTAGTTGATTTGGTTACCATGCAGGCCTGTTCAGCTCCTCCTCCAATCAAATCTCACCCTTCCATGAATCCCATCACCCCTAGGGGCTATTATCCAGCTGGACATTGGGGAGACATCTAATCCCGACTATTGTGATGCCTTGAAGTCTGCTATTATCTCTTTTTGCCTCTTCAAACACCTCTTTTGCTCAGAATGGTGAGCGCTGCTGGCAACGTCTACAAAATCTCTCATTGCCTCGCTTTATTTAGCTCCCGTTCACTCTCGCTCTCTTCCTGTCATCTCTCCCTCATCGTATCTGTATACCTGCAGTCTTATTAACCTTTATTTATTTATATCTATTCATCCTTTCTCTTCTTTCTTCCCTACTTTCTCAGCTGCCTCTCTCTCTCTCCATCCCTTATAGTATCTGTGTACCTGCAGTCTCACCATCCTTTATTTCGTGCTATCTATTCATTCTCTCCTTTCTTCGCTTTCTTTCTCCCTCCCTCCCTCCCTCTCCGCTGACCCAGGGTGTCCCTCTCACCAGCTCTGCCCGCCTGGGTGACCCTGCGGTCGGCCGTGGAACACCACAGCTCCCGTCCTCTACCATCGGCTGTTGGCAGACAGTCAGCCCTCTGGCTCGGCAGTCCAGACACACTGTACACTTTTTCCCACATTCCTCCACGAATTGTTTCCGCGCGTCGACCTTAAAACGACTGACCTGACATCCAGTCAACCCCAGGGGCAGCCCCGGACAACCTGCCGTGGCCCAGGCCAGACGCACGTACTGGGGACTCGTGTGGCCACACTGACCCTGGATGATGTGCATTAAGAGAGTCGCACTCTATTCCGTAGCATGGAGGGTGTACACAAAGCAACATTAGAAACTTAGATACAGTGCGGCAAAACAAAGGCTAGATGTGCATCGTTTAGTCATCTACCGGTTGGATATTTTCCCTATTTTACATAAAACCCTATCGATCGGGTCATGTGGAGAAACGCAACTCCCATTCTAATAAAGTTCTGCATAAAATCAACCATCCTCCAGGCTCAGTGGTCACAGTTTTACGGCTGGTACAGACTCGCGGAGCCAAAGAAGTTAAAAGTAAGGGGTCCTGTACCTGGATTATGTAGCCGTTTGAAGTTTCTCTCTCAGATGGGACCTTCAGTGCAAAGACACAATCAAACCGGGCCCCCTTCCCAGTTTAAAGGGGGCCAGAGAGGGACCACCAACAGCCAGGGAGGGCCAGGGCTGGGGCTTGCTTTTAATGGCCTGGGTTTGGGCCGGACTCGGGGGGTTGAAGGGGCCGAGGCTACTAGCTAGCTGGGAATCCATTCCCAGCACTGGAAGTGAACGTCTGGATAAAAGCCTACTTTGCGAAGGGGTGTTTCGATGCATCGTAAATCCTTGGGATCCCAAGCTGTTTTTTTTTGTAGTTTTTTTTTACTACGTGCTCGCCGTGCACGCCATGCTTGACGTGAATGAGTGAGTATCCACTTTCAATTCAAGATCAAAATAAGAAAAATTGTGACCGGATTACATTTTTAGGGCACTTTAAAAGACAGCAGTCTTTTCCTTCTTGGCCAAGTCCGTAGCTTCAACGTGATGTACAGGGGGAGATCCTAATCCACTTTATCTTTGTTGATTTATTTTACCCTGAGAAAATCTGATTGGGTTACGCCGCCTGTACCGGAGAAAGAAAAACAGAGAGAGAGAAAGAGAAGGGGGGACAAAGAGAGAAAGAGACAAAATAAAACAGAGAACCCCTTCATCCCCATTGGTCCTAATCAGGTCTCTCCAAGATGGCCGCCCATGTACCATGAGTACACACTCCTTCCTTCCATGAGCCAAATGCCATGGATACACGGTTCGGTACCATAGATACAGGGGTCAGACCCACTATGACCTCAGAGCAACAGGATGCCGGCACCCAATCACGGGCTTCCCTCGTGTCTCTCTGGGTTAGCGGTGGCATTGCATGAGATGTAACAGACGCTTGCCCCCTTTCACCAGTCATCCGCAGTAAGAGAGAGGGGTAGCATTTTAATTAGCATCCCTCTTCAAAGTCCAATGGCAAAGGCCAATGAAGGCATGAACCAAAACACGCTCGGTAGGGGAGTCTGGTATTTAAAAACAAATAAATATACAAAGCATACATTATTTGACCATATGGACCACACAGACGTTTACGAAATGTAATCATACGAGGAAAATAATGTTTTTTTGTGATTTTTTTTACTAGTCAGACAACAAATCAATCCTGGTAGAGATTTCAATTCCACAATGACATGAAACTGCACCTTTCACAATCCTCACAATCCTCTGCCCCGAGGGGGCGGAGGTCAGATGAGCTGAAAAACGCTGTGGAAAGCTAAAGAGGGGAGTCCAGAGGTAAACAGGGTCGGTCCTGGGGGGTGTTTAAACCTGGGTGGCCGGGCAACTTTCCCACGTCACGACCGCCATCGTCATTCCTGTCACACCAATTATGTGTCCTGTAAAACACTTGAAATAGTGTCGCATTAGTGTGGCTGAGATTCGCCGTCCCATGATAGCCGGGGCTTCGCGGTCGCGTCGGCGTGTCGTGGCGTGACACGTACGAGACAGGGACAAGTAGGTGGTGTCACCTCGTGACGACGCCACTTCTTCACACGACTGACCGTGGAAAGGATGTTTTCCCAGGTATTTAAACCCCTACCCTGGTACCCTCTAACCAACAAATTAAAACCCACTGGGTCTGAAGTAGACTCATTATAGAGTCTGTGTCATGACACACAGAGACACCTATTCAGAAGGTGTGGTGATTTGTGACCCACGCCAGGGTGTACATTATGCATGCCCTCTTTACTAATGGACAGCAGCTAATGACCACCAATCACCATGTCCAAGACAAAGGCAAACAAATAACGGGCAGAGGAAGCACTGCTGAACGCAAATTCACCAAGGCGCTTTATGTAGTGACAGTGGCTCTGAGACTAGAAGATACCACTTCGCTGAGTGTTGTCAGGAGGTTGGGTCTCTTACTGTTGCAGCACGGAGACGGAGTTTTAGCCGGCTAAAAATGACAAATTCCCAATGAGGTGGTATAAAAGGGCACGTAGAAAACAACAAAAATCAAGACAGAGACATTTTAAATATTGCCTAAACTCTCCTTGCAGCCTGTTTGAGGTTGTCATTTTTGTAGATATAAAAGAGAGCCACTCAAGTCCTGCGCTTAACCTGCGACTCAGAGAAAATGTTGTTTCTCCCTTAAATTTATGGACCAATACACACACACACACACACACACACACACACACACACACACACACACACACACACACA
>JACXGI010011373.1:0-13133 GCA_016801175.1 Esox masquinongy | reverse complement strand
ACAAATTGTGTCATTTTATTTCACGGCCAAGAAAATGACACCGGTTTTCATTTTTTGGTTAATTTGGTCTTTAGGCAGCCCAGCGTGTGTCAGTGTGGCTCTGTCTAAATGAACGTCCCTCACGCACTGGAAATTGTCCAGAGCTTTATGAGTTTGTAAACAGTTTACAGGTTAGATAGGCCTTCTGTCTTGGTGTCCCGCCATCCCATAATTGAAACAATAATTAAGATAAGGCCTAGAGATCCTGCCATGTGTTGTGTAGAAATTGGCATAGGATGCAATACAGACTTTATAATGGGTCTTTGGTGAGAGGCTGTGTCACAGCCCTCTTATAAAACGACATCGCGACGGAATGAACGCTACTCGCGGGTTAACCTACCTACTGAGTAGAAAAAGACAACCTTTACAGACCCGTTAAAATAGCCATCTTGTTTTTTACCCCACCGCTGCATGTGCCAAACCAGAAGTAATTTCCTGTCACTATATTCCTGTCCTCCTGTGTTAAAGTTTTACTGTCTTTTTAGCCATTTAAAGTTTAATTGTCTTTCTCTCCTAAGCATGTCTTCCCTGCTGCGAGGCTGATTCCAGCCTCTTCAATTTGTGTGTCTGCTGCCTGGTGTCAGTCTGTTTTTATCAGCAGGCTATAGGAAGGCACACAGACAGACAAGCTGGTAGACAGGCTTGTCTGTCTGTCTGTGTTTGAGAGACAGACATGCAGGCTAAGTGACACTGTTGGAAGGCAGTCAATTAGACAGGCAGGCTGGCAGAAGCATTGAAACTGGGCTCAACATAGAAATACAACAACTAACATCAATGGGAAAATAGGCCATCACAGTTCCTGTTTGTTTACGTCTATCTCTAAGGATCACACTCTTTGAAAGAGGGGAAGCCTTGTCTACTGGAAAGGCTGTCAGCTCATTTGAACCTGAACACAACAGAACACAGAGCTGTCAGACTTGGGTTGGTTCTTCCTCTATTTAAATATGAAACCGTTACCCTGTCCTCCAACCCATTACCCTGTCCACTGCCATGTTGTCTCGATCCTAACACGGTTGTTTTATGGGATGCATGTTCAACTTGGTCATTGCTCCTTCTATGGTAATATCAAACATAAGTGTGAGGTTGTGTGTGCTTGACTGTGGGCGTGCTTGTGCCGGAGAGACGTTATCTGCAGTGATGTTTTTTTTTCAAGGGAGGCCGTTAAAATATTTAAGTTAAAATAGTTGGAAAATTATTTTGTACTTTCTTAAAATAAATTATGAAAGTGCAGGAATAAATGAAGGTGATCAACCTACTGCGTTGGTTTGGTCTCATGTTATGGAGCAGTTCAGTCAGAGGTCAATAGATGCTTTACAGCATGTAAGGGACAATAACCTGCTTGTTTCCAATAGGATTATAAATTGAAGCATTACCAGCCATGCACACAAAGAACAGGAACAATACATTAATTTTATACATACAGATTGTGTACATTGTTACTCTGGAATTACTCCTATGGAAAATATTGTTCTGTTTGCAAATATGATTTAAAAAACACAAAAGTAGCAAAGTTTCTGGATTAGCCTAGAAAGGCCAGGTTATTTACTTGTGTATAAAAATACAATTAAAACTGAATTTACATATCATTTCTAGGGGTTTTGCTTTTATTCAGTAATTTCAGAGCATTGGTGATCCTTTCATCATTTAGCACAGCGGAAACGCATAGATAGTGTCAAGATAACAGAAAGCTAAGAGCCACCACTTATGCGGATTGAGTGAACCCAGGCCCTATTTAGTGACCACTGGGATGTTTCGGCCATGCGAGGGCTGTGGTTCATTGAGCTTGCCCCTGTCAGAAGCCCTGCTCACCTATCAGATCATCGGGATAACGCTGGCCAATCCGGTCATCCCTGAGTCGACTGGGTGTGCAGCAGGGCGACCGTGCGAGGACCCTTGTCCCCGTCGCTCCACGCGCGGCGACCCTTTCGGTCTTTGATGAGTCATCAGAGAGGAGACGAGGGGCGTCTGGTCTTTGGGGTGGGGCGGGGGGGACTAACGTGATTAGGAGCCTGAATGGGAGCTGGTGTTGCCTTGATGTCACACACAGCTTTAAATCAGACGCTTTAGGAGACCAGAGGGACGAAGGGCCAGTGGCAGTGTGAGCCAGCTGCTAGACGCCTGACCAGCCCCCGATGAGGGAACATTAAGAAGGCTGTCAGGATGACCCCGGCCCGCGGGGCATCTCAGCCAGACCACCGACCGGCCGGTCCACACTTGTTCCTGTTCATGATGGGGCGGGCTGTCTCCCAACATGCCCCAGTCCTTCCATAATTGGATTTGTGAAATCTAGATGTTGCTGCAAATGCAGAGAGGTGCGGCGTGAAAAACATTTTTAAACTCAACTTACACAAAATAATAATATCTGCTAATAATACAGTCGCTATTGTGACTTTCTGGACAAAACCACAGCAAAGTAATTGTCTGTTTCAAGGAACATGTGGAAGATGGTTACGCTAAAGTGAGGTTAGCCAGAGGGATGGCTTTTATACATCCAGGTCGTGAGCAGTTTGAGGGATTCACTCCAGTGAGCGCAGACTCTCAGAAAAACACACACACACACACACACACACACACACACACACACACACACACACACACACACACACTCTCTCTCTCTCTAAGCAGAGACTCCCACTGAAACACTGATAACAATAATCTTGTTTACCATCCTGTTTTCCATTATATTGTGTGTGTGTGTGTGTGTGTGTGTGTGTGTATGGTTCCAACAGTAGAGTATTTGAAAAGACACCATGTATAGCCACACTTATTCTTACATTCCTCTATCTGTCTGGCAGCGTTGGGTGGGCACCCGTCCCAAGCCATTAGAGCAAGCATCTCCCAGGAACCCAGAGGTTACCCGCGTGCCAGCTTTCATGTGAACCTCTCTGACTGCGGGTGGCATCGCCGCCGCTCAAAGGACCCCATTATGCTGCCCCGTGTCCCGCCAGCTCGGAATTAAATAATTTTCTTGTCCGCCCAGAGCGTGCGGTGTCATATGCCATCATACTTCAGATACAAAACATCCCATTTTTTTCCGAAAAAAAAATAAATAATTTGTAGGCCTTATTCCTTTCCAACGAGCCATTGAGGATTTACCATAATTGCCCTGAATGAATGGTTTCTCATGTTTAAATAAATACAGGCAGCCCTGACCTGCCGGTTAGTGGCCTGGACTAGGCTCTGGGCCCTGGACTAGGCTCTGGGCCTTGGACTGATACGGAACATCAGCAGCCTAACACTTAAACCCCTTTACACAACATTAGAAGACAGACCAGAGGGAGAGACCAAGAGAGAATAAGAGAGTGAGAGTATGAGAGAGAAAGAGAGAGAGAGAGGAAAACAGGAAACTATAAATCAGAAATGGACCAGCGACTGATTGCTGTGTGCTGCTAATTGAATCAGAGTGCAGCTCGGTGCAATAGGCTTTCAAACCCCATTTCCAGTCGGGCCAAAAAACCCACAAGCACACATTCTGACTATTGACCGTCTGTCGTCTGTGTACAGCAGGGCTGGGGTCAATTCCATTTCCATTCAGTCAATTTCAAAAGCTTTCTGAGGTTACGAATTTCAAATTGTAAAAAGATTAAAAAATAAATACAACAACAAGCATTGAATCCGAATCTCAGTACACTCCCCGAACTGACAAAATTAACATATCGAACCTCCCCGCCCGACCAGGCAACGCCGGAGGAACACGTGGGTGGGGACAGGTCGTACTCGGCCAACGGTGAAGGGAGATCATCGACCATCACCGTCGACCACACTAAATGGGGGCCAAATCCTCGCTGCCAGAGCCGGCGGCCCCCTGGACATCTGACACACACCAGATACCTTGCTGGCCAAGCTTTAATTCACTTAACCCTGTCCCCAATGTTGTTCGGAGACCTGCTAGCCCCTGGACAAGGGTTCGGGGTTTATTACCAAAGGGTTAACTGGATTTGGGTGATGCGTAATTAATGCACGTGTGTGTGTGTTGTGTGTTTGTCTGTCTGTGTGTTTGCATGCGGTTGTTCTGGGAAGTAGACGCGGAGTTTCGGAACAGGGGTTCGGTAACATAGTTAAACCCGGATTAAGGCGTCGGTCATTTCACTGATTTATATTCTAACATGAAACAGATCCGCTGTCGTAGTTAACGCAGTGATTTATCTAGCCGACATTAGACAATGTGCATTTGACTGCGAAGGAGTCGCTGGCGCGTGATGCGTGAATACCGGATTTGATTGCCCGGTACCGTATGTTCATGACTGTTTTTTTTTTCCTTTCCAGAACCATTACTCAAAACGAAAACAGTTGTATCAAGGTCCCGCACTGTCAAAATAAATGGCTTACACCCACACACGTTCGGCCTCTCGTGTCTAACTCTCAAATCTGCTGTCAAACTATTTTGACTGGCAAATATGTTAGTGAGACAATAGATTTGTTTTGGGCCCGTTTTATTTGACTGATTGATAAGAAGACCCCCCATGTGAGTAGACGGTTCTGGGTATCAGAGGAACCTGGCTCAGTGTACAGAACCGAAATGGTGTAGGTCATTTTGTGGTTCTAGAGGTGATGATTGCCCAGAAAACAGCCACCAACCGACATCCCTGGAACGGTTGTCAGCATCACAGGCATTATGTAAGGTAGCCCATTTCATGACCAACGGACCAATCCATCTGGTTATATTTGGAGCGACACCTGCAGCCAAAAAACTTCACATTAGCACAATTCCACCGGTGAATCCCCCAATTCCAATATAAATCTTTGAAAAGTCTTTTAATCAAAGCGAACCGTCCTTAAATCAGAAAGAGTTACCGCTGCTAGATGAATGACTCTTAACATTTACTGCTTGCGTGTGGGTTAGACATCATCTGTTCAGTAGAGCATAGTGATTCTGCTCTAATGGCTAATTCATCTTGTTCTGTTCCTTTATTTTTTCTTCCCTTTTGTGATGGAGTTGTTTGATGAGCGTTCTGTCAAGAGCGTTAGAGCACTGTATATTATTAATAGTGGCCAAGTTTGTCTGGTCTGGTCTATGTTTGGCCCTGTTGCAAGCACACACACACACACGCTCTATTCCACACACACTCACACACTCTATCAAACACACACACACACACGCACACACACACACACGCGCACGCACGCACACACGCGCACACACGCACACACACAACAAGAAATGCATAGCCAAGATGTTTTCATGTCTATCATGAGAATAACTGAGTGATGGGAGTGATTGAGTATATACTATATCATATACATACAAAATTATATTAATTAAATACAGTTTATAGAGGTTTTTTTATATAAGCCCTCATAGGTTTCCAAAACAGTCCTGCCTTTTTTATTATACAGTTTATGCATTTTATTCTGTATGTATATTTTGTGTGCAAATTAACTGAACTCAAAACTAAAACTACTGAACACTGAAAAGATGGCCATGTTATTGCATTTACGTTTATATTTTAGTCATTTAGCAGATGCTCTACTCCAGAGCGACTTACAGTAAGTACATACATTTTAAAGGAGCCAGGTGAAACAACCACTCAGTTTAGTAGTAAGTGCATTCTTGTAAATGAATTAGTTATCGGCAAAGGTCAGATATATAATAAACATAAAATATGAAAATTTAACAAAAGACAACATACAGAGGTGGTGGCAGTGGGACTATTTTAAGTACTCTATGAAAAGGTGAGTTTTAAGATATTTTTTAAGGATAGGTAAGAGACTCTGCTATCCTAGCCTCCAAGGGAATCTGGTTCCACCATTGAGGTGCAAGGATGGAGAAGAGTTTTGACTGCGTAAATCAGAAATGCCCTGAATGGGTGGGTTAGCTAAGAGCCCAGAGATGCCTGAACAACTTTGCAGTTGTCATCCATGATGGACATGTGCTTGAGGTGACAGGCCATCCCACAAAAGAAGAGCCGCTCAGTTTTGTCAAGGTTAAGCTTCAGGTGGTGGGCCGACATCCAAGTGGACATGTCGGCCAGACATGCAGAGATCCATATTGTCAATGGGAGGAAGGATAAAAAAAGCAGTGTGTCGTCTGCATAGCAGTGATAGGAAAGACCATGTGAGGATATGATAGAGCCAAGGGACTTAGCTTGGAGAGAAGAGGAGGGCCAAGAACTGAGCTTTGGGGAACACCAGTAGTAAGTGTAGCACTCCCTTTGTTTTTAGTAGTGTTTGCTGTGTTAATTCACTGCCAGGCTTGTAGGGGTGTGGTTTGGCCCTCACTACTTGGTATTATTAGCTGGTCAGAAGACGTTCAGTGCCTTTTTCTTTTTGATGCTTTTTTTGCTTTATCTTGCTAGTTAGAAGTTGAGTACTTTGTTTTTGCTCTCAACAGTTCAGTTAATCTGTTAAATTGTATAGCACTTGCTTTGTTCTTGGGGTGTTTGCTGTGTTGATTCACTGCTAACCTAGTAGGGGTGTGGTTTGGCCCTGCCTTAGCTGCTTTCAATTGGTGTGAATATTTAAGCTTCGACATTTCTTCAAGCGGCAGCTTAAAAAGGCATTTTGTCTAGCGGCAGCGTTATCGCCTGCAACTCAGGCTGTCCCCAGAACAAAGACAGTTCTTCATTCGAGGCAGGGTAACGTAAGGGAGAAAGACACCCAGTCAGTATTACTGCCGTACCTGCCTGTTGTCCAGCAACAAAACCGCTGTCTGTTTTGGGCAACGCGTTTCTTTCCCGTCTTTGTCCGCCTGTCTCCCCGTGGTCACAGCCTTTCTAATCTTGGGTTCCCAGCCCAGACAACCCATGTGGAATCCCTGCTATCCAGCCGTGTTTGGAACAGTTGATCCGCTGTCAACAAGGCCGAATTCATCTTGGCCTATGCAGCCCTCCAGGTTCTTGACTTCCTGGCTCCTAACAGAAACATGGATTTCCCAAGAAAATACTGCTACACCGATTCCAGTGCAGCACTTCATTGGGAGCATTGCACTATATTGCAGCATATTGGAAGCATTGCACTATATGGGGAGCAATGAACTAGGTTACACGGTTAAAAAAAATTGAAACAACACAGTGATAATAGATTTTGCTATTTATGTTTTGATTCACGGAAAACATCGATAACATCGTGCCAATATTTAATGGGCATCGGAACGGCACAACAATTTTATTCCACATGACATTGCTTTACATACAAAATATGAACCTGACCCGATAATAAATGTTTGGAATACAATATAAATATGGAAAGATCTTAAAGATCAACAGGCAGAGTAACTAGGGAGAATGTTTACATGTGAACCAGTCTAATACAGAAAGGGGCATTGTGCCAATCTCGCGTGCCAAGGAGAAATGGCACTTGTCTTTTGTGTCTGAGTGTGTGTTTGTGTCTCTTGTCGACTGTATGTGTGCGTGAGAGTGTGTCTTTCATCTCTGCCAGGTGCTCATTGCTTTGCCCATTTTCCCTGCATTACCCGCTGGGAGCTAGGACAACTGTCACTAGCTAATCATGATAGATAGTTCACACCACTGTAACAACAGCTGTTCGGTTCTTAGAATCAACACCACAGCTTGGTGTAAGCCATAACCAAATATGAACTTTTAGCCCAAAACTGGTCGATTGACTCAGATTCTTTTTGTGCTATAATTTTACTCGGCAGTTTCAGAGAGCACGTTGCTCTGTATCTCTGGATCAAAAAGCGGACACGAAAATGTGAAAGGAACCCCAATGAGAAGGGGCGGCGGAAAGGTTTCCTGGACGTTACAAGACTCTGCCCTCAAGTGAGAGATCAATGGGTGGCCAGGCATGTGTCCTGTCGTCATGGGTCCGTTTGACTCAGATCACAGATGAAGACTTCCTGTCTTCTCAGAGATAGATAGACGCCCACAGAGGAGCAGACCACATTCTCCACATTGGACTCACTGGTCCCCAGAAACACACCCAATCGTAGAAATGTAATTACTAGATATCCATAGAAATGTAATAACTAGAGCGATGGAGGGTTTTGGGGGTTCCGACCCCTGAGATTCTATTGATATCATTCCATCCATGCCCATTTGTGTTCATCAGGACAACTTTCATCTTTTCTCATGTCCGGTCATCCCCGTCACTCATGCAGAAGTCAGTGAGGCAAGACAGGCTCCACGATGCATTGCGCCTTAGACGGTTCAAAGGGTGGAGAAGACAGGAGTTTGATTGAGTTGTCAGAGACAGCCAGGCTCTCTGGCCCTCTCCCGCTCCTCCCTCTGGCTTTGATTTTAACTCTGGGGCCCAGGAAGAAGGAAGGCCCTGAGAGAGCAGAGGCGGTGAGCGATCGTGTCATGGCCGCCCCGGTGATTTACTCTCACTGGTTGGAACCCACGGGACACACAAGAACCCGGAACACTCCACCACGGTTGATTGGGACGACGCAGGATTTTGGAATACTTCGATCCACCGACAACGTCGAGGTTAAGGCTGGAACTCTTACGGAGATTACGGAGTTTCTTACTGGACTTCATAAAGTAACAATATGGTTCGGATTTGGTGTTTTTTATTTTCACATACTTTTTACTTTTTTTTTTTTTGAAGGGTGTGGCGTGGCGAGGAGGGGCGGATGACGTGAGGGCGGTGGATGAGGGGGCGTTACACATGCCAAAAGCTCGGGATGGCCAGCGTTTAACGCCTAAAACAAATCAAGAGAGAGAGAGAGAGAGAGAGGGAGAGGGAGAGAGGGAGAGAGAACAAACGGGAAAGAGAGAGATTTTGTTGGATGAAAGTCTGGCACACTTTGTATCACTTTTACGGCCGCCTTTCAAGATTACTGTTCAGAAATGCCGTGTAGGCGGGGTGGGGGGGGGCTGAGGAGCATGTGCGAGTGTGTGTGTGTGTGTGTGTGTGTGTGTGTGTGTGTGTGGGGCGGCGGGGGCGGCGGGGGATTTGGGGGGGGCATATAATTGTGAGATCAATTAGCAGGCAGTGCCGGGTGATGAGGTGTAGTCCCTCCCTCCCCAAGTCACTCCCGCTGTCCCCCGTATCACCGCCTCCGTCCCAAATGGCACCCCTAGACCCGACGCTGTGCCATGCGGCTCGCCGGGCTCCTGTTACAAGCAGGGCACTGCACAGGGAACAGGGAACGGAGACACTGTGAGCCAGTGGTGGACCGCCCCTAAAACACCGGGCATCTGGACTACACATGTCAGGCTCTTCCACAACCCCAGCCCAACCAGCGCCCCCCGCGAGCCTCTGCTACCTTCACGCCGACCTCCCCCTCCGCCTCCACCCACTCTCCCCGTAACGGGGGGCGGGGCACCCTCGACGCGCGTGCGGGCGCGTGGGGCCGCGGCTCGGACTGTTGTCGGGAACTAATGTCATAGCCGCGGCTGCGAACGGCGGGGACTATCTGGCGTTGTGCAAAAAAAAAAAAAAGACTTATTTAAGCAGAGAGAGTTTATGATGACTGCGAGTAGCCGATACGCGAAGTTCATCGGAACGTAGCGAAACGTGATTAGGGAAATGTGACATCAGTACAATCTTTTTTGGGTGTGTCAATTTCAAAACACCACACGTAAACAAACAACCGAGGAGCAACCCTTTTAAAGTCGTGAAATGTGACTGCACGAATCCGGGCCCAGCACAGGGATACAAGAGTCACGTAAACTAGCTGGGAACAGTTGTTGATGTTTTTCTTCAACCTAAGAGCAACGCTAAGGATCTGACAAGATAAGCAATAAATAATCTCTCTCTCTCAGCGGCCAGACTCTTTCCATCCCTGGTGAGGTCACCAGAACCGTGGGTCTGTCCGGCCTCCAGTACCCCCCCCCCCCCACCCCCACCAGTCACCTCCTGCTACCCTGGCCGCAGTGGCCCGCTGCCGGGCTTGTGGAATAAGTTAACCCTTTCTGGCCCCTTGAGCTCTGGAGCTCCTGGCTCCCAACCCACGGGCAGTGGTAAGAGATTAGAGGGCAGGCGAGGTGCCAGTGTTATCAGTGGGAGCGCAGTAAAGGTTACCCTAGACTAACAAGAATGTCCCTGGACATGCATGACAAACTCCAGCTGCCTCTGCCTGCCTCTGACACTGCCTGTTCTTCAGGGCTTTCCTGGGAGGCCTGTGTGCGTGCGTGTGTGCGCATGTGTGCGTACGTGTGTATGTTTGTGTTTGCATTTGAGTGTGTGCGTGCGTGCGTGCGTGTGCGCGTTTACGTGTGTTTGCTTTCCAGGGCAATGTTGGCTCTGTGGGATCACTGAGGGGCAGAAGCTTCCACTTAAAAGCAGGGGAGGGGGGTGCTGAGACGTCCCCTGGAGATTTTGGCACTCTAACTAGCCGTTTCCACATCTCAGAGGGAGAGAATGGACCGACCAATCCCATTGTGACGCCACTGGTTGGCCTTCAGCTCTGTTGCCATAGACCTAGTAATCGTTTACCATTTTTTAAAATCCTCACCATTTACGGTAATTCTTCTTTGCTCAAGTTGTCAAGAGTGAGAAAACAAATAATGTTAAAAGAAATTCACCCGGGTTGACACTGATTTGTCGGGGAGGTTTAATGAAACATTTCCGATTTTTAACCTCAGAATATCAAATAAATGTGACACTTGTGATAATAAAACACTGGGAACATACATAAAGCACAGTAGTAGATATGCACAGTGATAGATATGCAATTCAAAGTGCAGCTAGATTCATTATTCAAGATAAGAATGCAACGAAATCCTAACATCCAAGGAGCCACATTTAAAGGTGGCGCCAGGTTGCCGAATACACCGCTCCCCCAAAACCACCTAAACGATAGCCGTCAGTCTTTTGTCACCGTGGCGATGGCGTCAGCCTTCCTGGTCATGTGACCAGTTAGTTGTCCTGGCCCTATTATGCTGTCAGACTGTTGATAATGGAGAAGATTGCTTGTTTAGACTGTGTAGCGGCTCCCCTTAATTCACCCTGTGTGTGTGTGTGTGTGTGTGTGTGTGTGTGTGTGTGTGTGTGTGTGTGTGTGTGTGGAGTCCTTTCTTAAATTTACCCTGGCTCCGCACTGACACCTTTCAGTGGCTATCATCAGAAAATCCACATTTACCAGAGGGACTAAAAAACAACAGAAGTCTCGGTTCGGGGGTTAAATTAGCTCCTCTCTTTAGGGCCTAATTACCCTGCTCATGTTTAATCTGCAACATGGACCAAACAATTCCCACCTCTTGATGACTGGGTCTGGATCTGGGCTCTACCAATCAGGGAGGCCGCAAATTATTTGGCGGGAGACCAATCCCTCACTTTAGTATGGATCTGGACAAACGGCAAGGAATGCAAATCACGTGATGGGTATTGGCTGAGAATATACCACAAGAAGGCTAGTGTGTCTATCTTAATTGATCGGCGCTTTTAACAAAACTCTTTCTTATTTTTATATTTGTTAATTCACCGGGACCTATGAACTGAGCGGATGAGCACATTCTCCAGCTAATCACCACAATTGAGCTTGCATGCCCCCGACTTGCCACAAGGAGTCACTAGAACGTGACGGGGCAAGCCAACCCTCTCAACCCCCACACCACCAAGTCCGGTGGTTGCTGAGAAACCTCGGTTGCAATGAAGCGGCTATGTCACAGGGTAGTGACATCACAACACCGGTCGAAAACCACCATATATAGCTTTAAATGTTGTATGATTGTCTTCTGAATAAAGGGAAGAAACATGGTTGCTATTCTCTTCACGGTGGGAATCTAATATAACCGGGCCTTCCAACAATATGTATTTATTTATACATATTCAGTCGTTGGCTACGAAAGTTCTGGTCCATCGACCGTTCTCCAGTAACACACCCTAGAGGAAGACATCCAGTGATCTACAACCCGGTACATGTAAAGCCAATCAGTGCCCCTCTGATGGATTCGAATACACTGGACCATTGTTGGAAGAGAAGCAGGGAAACAGTGGCTTGTTCCCAAATGCCCTTCGGAGACCAGTCTATCATTCCGCAGCTCATAAGTTCGTCTTTGTGGAGAAAACAGTGAACACTTGGCAGATAAATCAGACAATCCATTTTGAAATGGTTAAAAACATGCGTGGCTTTGATCTCGCTCTTAGATCTGGACATACATAGATATTAGGGATAAACTATTCACGTTGCCATGGTAGCTTATTGATTGCAGTCATACAACTTCAACTGATAGTGAAAGCACTTCTTTTAAAACAAAGGAGCTACCATACATACTAATATTTTTTATATTTTGTGGTGTTGTGATTTGAGAAAATGTTATGAACCACTATTACTGAACCATAACATTTTACCGAAACAACAAAGCAAAAATATGACATATAGACCCCCTAAAAATACTCAGGGTTATCGATAGCTACTATCATGCTATCAAGAATCAAGCCATGCCCTACGCTGATGTCAAACAACGTGGATTGGTCAGATTAAAAAAAGAAAAACACGCTAACCTGTTGCTTAAAAGTGAATGAATCAGACTCTGTTGAACTGAACGCACCCCCAGGTTTCAACAGAGTTCACATGACTCCTGTGGGCACTAGACCTGAGGCGCCCCAGGTAAGTCCGGCCAAATTGCCACGAGAAGCCAGATCGCCTTCACACTTAAAGCTAATACCCCTTATGCTATAGCTAATACCCCTTATGCTATAGCTAATACCCCTTATGCTATAGCCGGAGCCCTTGAGAGATGAAGGATTGCCTCCTGTCGTCAAATACCAACACAGCCAGAAATAGAAGGAGCAAGAAAGAGAGCCAGAGCCGAAAAGAGAGAGTGCAAGAGAAGGAGAGAGAGGGAGAAAGCGACAAGAGGGTATAGAAATGTTTAAAAGTGGCCTTAAAATGTTCTGTTTGCTTTTGTAGACACATTTATTATAAATATTTTGCTCCATAAAAAAATGCTCAGGAAAGTGAAAACTGCCAGTTGTTGGGCTGTACGCCGCCACTGCCCCGGAACGCCGAACCACGTCTGACGCGTGGAGTTCACCGAGCAGGGCCAACAGACGGTGCCCGTGACAGTGCCGTCGGTGATCCCGTCATCGGCCCTCCTCAACATCTCTCTCCAAGGGAAAGAAAACAAAAGGAAGTGCACCATCTTGTTTATGTGTCTAACTCCATCTGCCTGGAAATGTTTCCACACACACACACACACACACACACACACACACACACACACACACACACACACACACACACA
>JACXGI010011372.1:20000-25176 GCA_016801175.1 Esox masquinongy | reverse complement strand
TCTGTGTGTCTGTGTGTGTCTCTGTGTGTCTCTGTGTGTCTGTGTGTCTCTGCATGCGAGAGACAAAGGAGAGTAGCAACTGGAGTAAAAATGGCCCACGCACACATCGTCTTTGCCTAAGAATTCTGACTGTTAAACCATCTGTCCAATTGCAGCGAGATGATAGAAAGAAAGAGTGAGGAGTGGACGATGAGGGGGAAGGGGAGAACCAGAAGGAGAGAAGGATGCAAATAGGTACGTTATTAAAATAAGATTGATAGCCTGAGTGACAGAGTGATGAACAGTGATGAAGAGTACAGCTCCGGAAAAAATTAAGAGACCACTGCACTTTTTTCTTTCCTTTCCAAAAAAGATGAAAAGGAAAGTTTTGAGTGAGGAACAGAAGCGTTCAATTTGCAGTGGCCTCTTAATTTTAACCCTTCTGTTCCTCACTCAAAACCTTCCTTTTCTACTTTTTTGGAAAGAAAATGGTGCAGTGGTCTCTTAATTTTTTCCAGAGCTGTATAATAGACAGATATAAATAATAGAGAGAGATAAAGAGAGTGATAGAGTGAAAAAGCAATTCATGGACAGAGTGAAAGAGAGAGTGAAAGAGAGAGCAGTGGACAGAGTGATAGAGAGAGTGAGAAAATAAACTCACCAGGTAAGCAAACAGTATGGGTGAACGAATAATCCACCAGTAACCCATGTTGATGTTCCTCTCCCAGCACCTAAAAAAACAACCATGATGACATCCTCATCGTAGTCATCATCACCATCACTACCATCATCATTATCGCCATCATCGCCGCTATCATCACCATCATTATCGTCACCATCATTATCGTCACCATCATCATCGTCACAATCATCATTGTCCACATCATGATGATGAGCAACAAAAACCTGATCATCATTACCAACAACCCCAGTGCCTCTTTATGTGGTCCGTGCTTCAGTCTCACTGTATATTTGTATTTTTTTCTTGCATTTGTGGGTTAACTCGTTGCCGTGAGACAAAACCCAATGCCTCTCTAGACCGCCACCCAGACAAACCACTGGTCTCTGCTAAATGACAAACCACTGGTCTCTGCTAAATGACAAACCACTGGTCTCTGCTAAATGACAACGCGTCACAAATTTCCACCAAGACTCCACCCACGCCAAACAACTTTCCAAGGAGTAAACAAACTATTGTTTCGAAGGATGTTGACTCTGGGAAGATCTAAACATCATACTCCTCAAAACCCAGTGGGTAAAAAAAGGCCCTGCCCTCTGACCTTCTCCTCCAATGGGCTTTGAGAAGAAGAGGGGAGGAGAAAGTGTGCCAGGACAAATGTAACTTTATAAATGTAGGAGGCTGGGAACAGAACGTAGCCCCATTCCAACCAGAGACGATAACAGAGGAAGGACAGCCACCAAATTAATTTCCAAATTCTTTCCATTAGCGAATTCTGCAGATTCACTTTAAATATAAATAATATATCGGGCCTAATTTTTTTAAGCATGAGCACATTCAGTTAGTTATTACTCACTGTTCATTCTCATACAGGTTCTTCATAGTAACCCACGGCAACACGAAAATCACAGGTGTACCTGAAATAAGACGAAGAAAAATATTGAAGAGAGAAACACCTCTTACTTTTTAAACACAAATGTGAACATGCATTTTCATGCATGCACATGTTTACACATACACACACACACACACATGTTTACACATACACACACTATAAGATCACACACAAACAGACATACTGTGGAACACAAAGAGGCCCCAATCGCCTACACACTTGTTTGGCGTACACTCCACAGTCACGCTACTGACCAAGCTCAGAGAAACCCTTCTACAGAGTTAACAATTTAACTGGTGCTGTTTATAAAAAATCATTAACAATTTAACCTTTCATTTTGGTGGTATTTTGCTTTGTATGTGTCGAAGCTTGAAACCGGACATGAACAAATGTACCCTATCCCTAACCCTATCATTAGACAGCCTATCCATTCTCTTGCGTGAAATTGCATAAGCTCTAAAATAGTGCGGTGCATTATGGGACGGCACATAGTTACACGGCCACTGGAGGTGGCGACTGGAGGGTGGGTTCAACCTCGATCATTTTCACTCCTTCAGCTCTGGGACACTCATGCAAATGGAGGAGGCGAGCGTGAACGAGCAAACGGAGGGCCAAGGTTGGGTAAAAGGCGAAGAGGTCCATTTGGGATTCGGCAAAACTCTCCCTCCCCCCTCCTCACCCCGGCCAATAAATGCGTAGATCTTGCAATAGTTCCCTCCCCCCTCGTCACCCGAGCCAATAAACAGGTAGATGTTGTAATAGTTCCCTCCGCCTACTCACCCCAGCCAATGAACAGGTAAATCTTGAAGTAGTTCCTTTCCGTGAACACGGTGATGACCAATAGGCTGTGTAGGTAGATGCCCTCCACCAGCAGCCAGTAGTTGTTGGCGATGACGCTGTACTGCATCATCACCATGGCGATGCGGCACCCGGCAACTGTCTGAGGGGGAGGAGTGAAACAACAATTTCAAACACAAGAGAGCAGCATGGACTTGGCAGAGGCAAAATCTCATGATGATTCAATAATGGTCAGCTCCAGCTCCATTTGGCCAGCTCCATTTGGCCATTTGGCTAATCGCTGATCACGTCTATAGTACTTGTCTTGATATACTTCGTGCTCTGTAAGACGAGCGAAAAACATGGGGTTTTGGGAAATACAAGTCTGCTGGGAGATTACATGGTATAAACAGTGTGATCCTAAGTTTTGTCAGTATCAGGATACTGACAAAACTATGTACTACGCATGTTTTACCTGATGGTCTCTGTCAGCGCCGGGGGTCAGCGTCAGAGACGGGGTGTCTACCAGGGCATCTTTAATCAGTATGGAGACGGCACGAAGGATGAATGACGCAAACAGATTCATGTGTATGTTGTTCCTCATGCAGTGAAGTTTCCTACAGAGGGGAGAGGAGACCGAAGGAGTCGGAGCGTGAGAGAGACACTGCCCCCAAAAATAGGTGGAAGCAGAGCTGCACTTCCGAATCTCGTGTCAAAAATTGACATATTAAATATGTATATTTTAAAACAATTCAAACATTGATAAACTCCTACATATGTTAGGTGAAATACCACAATATGCAATCACAGCAGCAAGAAGCAAGATCTGTGACAATTTGATAAGTAAAAATGACCATAAGTGCTGCCAAAACAACATTTTATCCCCCAAAATATTTATTGCTTTATTAATTTTCCCTTGTCATGCTTGGGCTTTTTGCATATTGTTACAATAATATACATAGCAAATTAAATAACATTTGAAATGCTTTAATCCTTTTGAAAACTTTCTGTGTGTAATGTTTACTGGCCATGCTGGTTTTTCCAGGTCAATGTTCACTTCTTGTTTTTTTCATGAGGAATATTGTTGCGCTTATTTAAGAGTCTACATATCCTTCAGATTCAGATAACCTAGAGGTCAGATGCACAAATGTGTACAGACGCCTAAGCTATCTTCACAGTCCCACAGCCAGAAACTCAAGGCAGTGCACGGTAATCTACAGAACTATCATGGCATGCATGTTCTATCCACAAATGAGTTGTATTGTCTGCGTTGCATATTTGAGTTAAAACCATCTCAGGGTCTGGGTATTGTCATGAGTTTTTAGTGGACCCCAGGAAGTGGAGCTGCCACTCTGGAAAAAGTAAATGTGGATCTAAAATAAACTTTGAAACCAGGTCAGAATCACAACTTAAGGCTTCCAAAAGATTCCACACGGAACAGCAGTGCCAGTAGGAAGATCACTGTGGTTTCAGGCTACTAGGCGTGGAAAATAAGGAAATTGTGGTTAGCCTGTGTCCAAGTACACACGGCTCCGCATATGGAAACCATATCACAGATAAGATGTTTTCCTTTAGCGCAGTCGTTTTTTAACTCCATTCACTACTTGTATGAAATACAGTCGTGTGTGGTTGTTGGAAAAGAAAAATTGATAGCCTCTAGATAGCAGTAAAACCTTTATTTTAAAAAAGGGTTTACAAGTGGGGGCGAACGTATTTTCACTCTGTTGTATTGGACAAAAAGAAATAGTCACATTGAATCAACAAAGCATCTAACAGTCACCAAGCCCGTGGCAGATCACCGTGACAACGGGGATAGCAGGGGAATCTGTGGTGGTCTCATAAGCTGTTCGTAAAAGACAAATAATAATTTCAAAATAAGTATTGATTGTCTTCTCTCCCTCTCCTCTACTCCTCAGTCACCCCCTGCTCTCCCTCATCTCTATCCCTCTCTCCCACCCTCACCCCTTTCACAAAGCATTCACTTTTTCCTCCATCTGCTTACTTCCCTCCTCTCCTGCTCTGTCCTCCTCCTCTATCTCACTGCCTTCACATCTCTCTCCCCCTCTTCCCCCCATCCTCCTCCCCCTCCTTTTACCTGAAGGAGGCCAGGATGCCCAGTGCCAGGATCAGGGCTGCCAGAGACAGGGAGTAGCCCACAGTGTACATGGCCCGGAACTTATTAAGAACACTGCCATAGTACTGCTGGAGAGGAGAGAGAGGGAGGGAGGAGGTAAAGGAGGAAGAGCGGAGTGAGACAGGGGAGGAGAGAGAGGGAGGGAGGAGGTAAAGGAGGAAGAGCGGAGTGAGACAGGGGAGGAGAGAGAGAGAGGGAGGAGGTAAAGAAGGAAGAGCGTAGTGAGACAGGGGAGCAGAGAGAGAGAGAGGGATGAGGTAAAGGAGGAAGAGCGTAGTGAGACAGGGGAGCAGAGAGAGAGAGGTTAGACTGTGGTTGCGTCATCCAGCGTCGGACTTGACGTAACTCCCACACACTCTGACCTCTGACCTGTTCTGGGTCATCCTGTTCACACTCACTGGTGTTCTTCTGGGCCCAGTGCCCATCCGGACCGCACTCCCTGTACACCAGACCCTGTCGGACTGCAACACACACAGTGACATGAGGCGCACTGGGTCTGTCCGCGGAAGGGGATCACATTTGGGACTCCAACCTATATTGACTCCAGCGGATTATAAAGCAACAGAGATGGTGTGTGTCTTTGGGTGTGTGTGTGTGTGTGTGTGTGTGTGTGTGTGTGTGTACAGAACCTACAAAAACCTGAGTGAACACATATGTGCACGCATGAATACACACACGCGCGCGTATTGGGCCACCCACCGTTCAGCCACGC
>JACXGI010011372.1:0-15000 GCA_016801175.1 Esox masquinongy | reverse complement strand
ACCTTGTCTTGACCCAACACTGTCCTGACCCAACACTGTCTTGACCCAACACTGTCATGCCACAACCCTGTGAACCGCCACACATTGAAACGAGTGGTATAGTTCTGGTAAGGGATTGGATGCATATTTCAAAGAAACCCCCAAAAGATTTTAGGATTATCAGCAGATCGACCTCAGCTGAATAGAGAGAGAGAGATAGAGAGAGAGATACAGTTCTTTGTACACTCTGTAAAACAGTAAAAACAGTAGCTGTGTTTTGTAGTCCAATTACTATGGCAAAATGTTGCATTCTGACAGCATGCAGCCTTTAACAACCAATTCATATGCACACTTCAGCCTGATCCATTCGTCTGATGATTGACATTTAGTAGGCTACACTAGGGGCGGTTTGACAAAAAGACAATTTGTCAGCAGGGATGTTTGATAGGCAGATTTGTAAGAGTTTTGTAAATTCCATTCTAGATGGGGGACAATACATTAAACCATAGTTTACAAAAGGTTTAGCGTCAAATTTATGCAACCTATTCTTCAGATTTATTTTAATATATTTGATCTGATCAATGGAACAACTGACATTGTTGAAAATAGGCAAACATATACGGGGATATGTTTTCCACTCAGCAAGGACACTTCCAATATTTCTTCTAAGTTATTATCAGACTCATTCCCTGTTTTGCCAGTTTGTTATTTCTGAATACGATGTGCCCTGCCAACAAGTCAAATGAAATAGGATGTGTTCGAAAGAAAAGCGCAACACGAACAGAACAATCAATCTGTCAGAACAAAAGTTACCAGCACCAGCTCATTATTTTTGTTTGATGTCACAAAAAGCCCAAATGTATATTATATTTTTTAAAGGCAACTCTGTAGCTGGTCCTTTAGCGGTTCAGATTTTCCCTCTCGACTCATGTCTGAAGGGTTTTACTTGGACTTTTAATGAAGTAATTGATAATAAATGTCATTTGAGGGCATCTTTTTAGGAAAGGTTTGGGTTGAAGGCATCTTTTTTGGGGGGTTGGGTTGAGAGCATCTTTTTTGGGGGGGTGGGTTGAGGGCATCTTTTTTGGGGGGGTGGGTTGAGGGCATCTTTTTTGGGGGATGGGTTGAGGGCATCTTTTTTGAGGGGTTGGGTTGAGGGCATCTTTTTTGGGGGGGTTGGGTTGAGGGCATCTATTTGGGGGGGGTGGGCTCCACCCGTGGTCCCATCATACAAACACGCATCAACGAAAACCGAGTCTTTAATTTCAACCACCAGCGATGTTCCCGCGACCATCCACGTGCTTTGAGCCGGACCCAAGTTGACCAGATGGACGACGATCAGGGACCCCACGTTGTGCATACTAGATTATTACACAGCGACCCCCCCTGGACATTGAGAAGCAACATCTATGACAACCAATCCCAACCGGCCCTTTAAATGAGTACGAAAATGTGCAACGACCGAGTGAGTCGCTGTCATTGGTTTCCCACAAAAACAAACACATGAATTTGCAAGTAAACATATCCAATGTGTGTCTGCGTTAGTCTGTACAGGGAGATAGATTACAGCATGATCTGATAGAGATGTAACAACATTCCTATTTGTCATCTCATTTTATTATCACTTTCCCCCATACACTCTTTTCTCTCTCCCTCATTCACCTAGTATCTTACAAGCTATTAGTCTCTTTTTCTAATCAATGGCACCGATGTAAAATTATGTCCATGTTAGAGATTAGTCCCGACTGACAACTGACACGAGAGCAAAGTCTATTCAAACACTCCTCCACTCCTTCAACCCCTCCACCCCTTCAGCCCAGCTGACCTACGAACCAATCAAAGCTTAACAATGGTCTTCCCATCTGATCAATAGGAAACTGACTCACACTTAGTCAAACACACGCAGGGCTTCACTGAGTTTGCATGGCATAGCTAATTACGTTCGCTTGACTGACTACGTGTTTTGTGTGTGTGGGGCGGGGGTGGCGTTGTGTCTAGGCGTGTGTGCGTTTGTGTGTGTAAACTGACTTGCCGGCTGATTTGTGAAACGGAGAGCTTCATTAGCTTGAATGAACACTTCAGCACTACTAATATAGATGATCTAATAAAGATGCCAATTCGGTCAATAAGAACTCACGGTTTGTCTTCCACATTCAACGTTTGTCGTGAAAAACATTTTCAGCTAATTTCAAGCGTTCATTTATAATGGTTAAGCTAATGGTTACGGTTATGGGGAGGGGTAAAACTGTAGGACCTCACAAAACAAAACACTCGATAGTAATAAATTGTTCATCTAAGGCGAAAGACGAAGCCAGCGCCCACATGAGAACTGACCTACAGTGTGTCAGTGACTCAAAAATTCAAAGAGGTAGACGAACTCCATATGGGTCTCAGAGATCAACGTGTTCCTCGTGAGAGTAGGTACCTAGAACCCGAATTTCATGACATCATGTCAAATTACTAGAAGGGTGTGACCATGCAAAAGCTAGCCGTTTAGTTCACTTGCTATAACCACACAATCTGGTCAAAATGCCAGATCTCTACGGCAAGACACATCCTTCACGCAAGTTTAGTCAAAGTCAGCCTTGTTGTGTCCGAGACGTCGCATGTGGACACTGACCTTCTGTAGTGGGTGATTCCATCTACAGGGTCCTGACTGATGGTAACAGAGCCTACCTGTTAACCCTGGTGGAGATTTCCAGACATCCAAAATGCCTGTACAAACGTTGAATACTGAAGTAGGATGTGAACAGCTCCCTGGTGTGTGGGTGTGTGTGTGTGTGCACGTGAGTGTGTGTAGTTAATAGTGGTGTCATTATGTCATTATGTTCAAGCAGCTATACTGTACATTAACATACCCAGAGGGAACAGTCTCGTTCAGGAAACACTCCCACATCCTGCCTTTTTCTCTCTCTATCTCTCTGTCTTTCACACTTTCCCTTCCTCGCTGTCTCAGTCTTTCACACTTTCCCTTCCTCGCTCTCTCAGTCTTTCACACTTTCCCTTCCTCGCTCTCTCAGTCTTTCACACTTTCCCTTCCTCGCTCTCTCAGTCTTTCACACTTTCCCTTCCTCGCTGTCTCAGTCTTTCACACTTTCCCTTCCTCGCTCTCTCAGTCTTTCACACTTTCCCTTCCTCGCTGTCTCAGTCTTTCACACTTTCCCTTCCTCGCGTTCCCTCTCCCATCTCCCTCCGTTCTCTCACTGAGACTCTCTCAAGGTGAGGTCAAAGTTCAATACTAAGTGCATTCATGGCGGTGCAGGACTGAGTGTGTTGGGTCTGATTAAATTAACTTAACTGTCTGTTTGTGTGTGTTTGTCTGTTTGTGAGGGCGTGTGTGTGTGTGTGTGTGTGTGTGTGTGTGTGTGTGTGTGTGTGTGTGTGTGTGTGTGTGTGTGTGTGTGAATGCGGGGGTGGAGGGGGGTTGGGTATGTGTGTGTCTATATTGACTTGCCGGTTGGTTTGTGAAATGCAAAGCTTAATAAACTTGAATGAACACTTCAGGCCTAATAAAGATGATCTAATATTTATGTGAATTTAGTACGCGGTGTGCATGCATGTAGAAACTGCTCTCACGGTTTGTGCTGACACTTATGTTTAGGCGTTCATTTAAGCTGGTTAAGTTAATGGTAAAGATTGAGAGGGAGCTGAAATGTAAACAACTTGACAGTTAGTTTATTTGCATTATTATTATTATTATTATTATTATCATTATTATTTTTGACAAAACGACAAGGTTAAAGTTAGTGACAGTGTTTAAACAAAACAAACAACATAAATAGCTGGGGTTAAAGTTAATGATGAAGTAAAAATGAAAATTCAACAGTAATTATATTTTTCTTCCACAGCCAAGAATACAGCACCCAGTTTCGGCAAATCTTCGTAGTTCGCTAATAACACATTTCCATTGGTTTCTATAATGAAATCCGAGACCTCTATGGGAGGACACGTCATCCATCCACATTCAGTGAGAACCAGGTCAGTGGTGTCTGAGGTATCGTACTGACAAACTATACTCCCTGCCCGTGTGTACCAAATATCACTCTGGGTCAAACACATGAACAGGGACAAACCTGTGCTTATGATAGAGTGATCTCCTGGTCGATGATAATGCTATATGCTGAAATTGAATCTGTACGGACATTCGTGAATTTGCATACTACATTTCGTTGATTAAACCAGCTCAGAGACGTGACCGTGAAGTATTATTTCACCTGCTTTAGCAGCACCACATTCTGACCAATCCGTGTAATCCTGGAATTGCCAGACTGCCTGTATGGTACGACGCCTGAATCACAAACGTTTTGTCAGCTTGTAATGGGAACGGCGCTAATCTGTTGCCCCTAGTGACTATTTCCAGACATCCCGAGGATCTGGTGAACGTCGAATATTGCAGTGGATCTGATGTGAAACCTCTGCTTGAGTGTGTGCGCGTGTGTGTGTGTCTGTGTGTGTGTGTCTGTGTGTGTAGTCAACCATGAGGTCATTATGTCATTATCCTCAAGCAGCTACATTAACAGAACCAGAGGGAAGAGTTTCCACACACTATCTTTCTTTCTCTCTCTCTCCCTCTCTCTTACTCTGTGTGTGAGTATAGCCGTGTGTGTGTGAGTGTGAGTGTGTGTGTGTGTGTATAACTATCTGTGAGTGTGTGTGTATAGCTGTGTGTGTGTGATATGATTAACTGAGCTTGGAGGCGACCCAAAACTAGTTCCCACTACATATGGTACACATTGCAAACATAACAGGGCAATACTTCCATCTCTCTTTCTGTCTACTCCTCCCTCTCTCTGCCCGTCCCCAACAAACTCATTCCCTTCAGTGTTTTCGGCATAAAAAGTGACCACTTACCATTTTGGGGTGGGAGGGTAGTCTGGTGATCAAGAGTGTTGGACCAATAAACGAAAGGTCAGTGGTTCTAATCCCGGAGACGACAAGGTCAAAAACCCAGTTGCTCTGTCCTTCAGAAAGACACTTAACGCTAACTGATCCCAGGTCGTCTCTGCAAATAGGAACATGCTGTAAGTCAAAGTAACCCTATCCATGCCCTATGTAGGGAACGTATGTTGCTTTTTGGAACGCACCCAGTCTGGTTCACTTTTCAGTCAGGCGCTTTTGTTACGGCACACATTGAGTATGGCTCTCACCAAAAACACAACATTTCAAAGGCCAACAGGGGCTCAAGCCCGAGCAAAACACTCTGAGTGGAGCGCTTCGCACTTCTCTGACGAACAAAACCTTGTCACCACTTTACCGCACATATTTCTGTCCCTGGAAGCAGTCAAGACACTTCCTTGTTCACATACTGCTCATACATGTCGTCAGGGTGCTGTTCACAACAGGCGAAAACCACCTTGTTGTCAGGGTGCCGTTCACAACAGGCGAAAACTACCTTGTTGTCAGTGTGCCGTTCACCACAGGCGAAAACCACCTTGTTGTCAGGGTGCTGTTCACAACAGGCAAAAACCACCTTGTTGTCAGGGTGCCGTTCACAACAGGTGAAAACCACCTTGTTGTCAGGGTGCCGTTCACAACAGGCGAAAACCACCTTGTTGTCAGGGTGCTGTTCACAACAGGCGAAAACCACCTTGTTGTCAGGGTGCCGTTCACAACAGGCGAAAACCACCTTGTTGTCAGGGTGCCGTTCACAACAGGTGAAAACCACCTTGTTGTCTGTGTCCTTGATCACATGGTTTCAACAACCTCTTCTCACCAGTTTGACTTTGTCCGACTCAGAGGTTACAGGCAAGGCACGAGAGAAAAGGATCGATATCACGGAGCTGTTCTTCCAGTTGTTCGACCGTCTCTTTGTCTTTTCCAGGCTAGCTCAGGGCAGGGTTTTATCTCAGCAGCTGCTATCTTGTTGGACTGCGGATCTCCTGGGCATACAACAGCAAAGGACATAGGTCGCCTCACAGGTGTGCAGGCATTCCTCAGAAATGTAGAAAGGGTTGACTATGGCGGATGTTTGGGAAGAAGAGAGCTGGATCTAGGAAACGAGGCAGAATGTGCGTTATGCTTCCTGGTGCAGATTTGAAGGCCTTCATGTGGCAGTTTTGCTAGGTAAGATATTGCAGATCTTTCACACAATTGACCTACCAGATATACCATTATGTGGACAGAACTGCAGGAAGTGGGCTGGTAGATAACTGAGTTCTGGTAACAGTTGTGTTCCTCTACTCAGGCGTTGCATCCTTCAACCAATGGTCGCAAGCCACGTCATCAACTTTGCCATCGACTGACCGACTGCACTTGTGGTGATTCGGTTAACTAATTCTTAAGACACCTATCCAGGCGCTATAAGATCCGTCAGGAATCAGCAACGCCTGAGTCGAGGAAAGTGCCAGAAAATTGCGGGCTCAAGATAACATGTCAAGAGAAAAGCATGAGTGCGGATGAGGACATTTGGCTAGCAGAGAGGGACAATATTAAAACCTGCAAAATGGCAAATGTACACTAAACCAGCGATGAAAGCAGAGCCCTCCCTTGTGCCCAGGTAATAAAACACACAACCTTCCCCAAAAGCAACAACCTCCCCGGTTTTGGATCATCCCGCATGCCCAATACTTTCTGAAAAGTCCCAAACTCATTGACACTATAAGGTGTCTTGGTATGTCGTGACCAGACTTTCCTATATGTATTGAATGGCCATTCAGTCACACTCTGTGTCCTTCCGCCCACACATCTCAACAACTCATTAAACCACACACTGACCTCCTGACCTGCTGGAAAACGGTCAACCTCTGTTGTTGTCATTCACCAACATTACAAAATAAAGCCTCAAAAAAAAATAAACAGAGCAGCCAAAACGGTCACACTGAGCCGATTGCAGCCAGAACGGCCCACTGGGCAAACATGAAAAATTAGGCAGCTAAAGAGTGTGTTACTGATTCCCAGACATCAGTGCTGCTTGAACGATTCTTGTTGTTTGATTCTTGTTGTCACCTGCTGTTTAGCAGGTGAATTCAATAATGCTGTATTGTTTGACACCTTCCTGATGGTTTGTGGTTTTATCCCCCCCCCCATCTCCCAGTTACCCAATGACATAGAAAGGGTAAACCTGTAAATAGGTGGTAAATGAGGGGCTTTTTGGAAGGCAGTAATATAAGCATTGGCAAATACTGCACAATGTCTTTTGTCTGAAATAGGTCAGCCAATCACCTTTCCCACATCTTCTGTCTGTAATCGGTCAGCCAATCCTTTTTTCCACATCTTCTACGTCTTGGAATGGGTCCGCCAAACAACTTTCCCAACAACTCTTCTGTCTGAAAAGGGCAGCAGCCAATCAGCTGTCAAGTCACGGGCCTGCTCTGTCCTGCATGACTAGTCATGGTTTAATCATTACACAAATTAGCCCATAATGTTCTACCCATACAGACATTAGCCCACATTTCTGTTTGGTTTAACCTCATCTGAGGAGGCAACAGTAAAGTATTAATGACAGCCAGGAGGTAATACAATAGACCCCATTAAGGATCATGTAATGAATAAATCAACAGAGACTGGAGTGTGTCTGTGTTTTTGTGAGTGTGTGTGTGTGTGTGTTTGTGTGTCTTTACATGTACTTCCTTGTGTGTGTTTCTATATGTGTGTGTATTCTGTGTGTGTGTGTTTCTGGGTGTGTGTGGGTTTCTGTATGTGTGTATTCTGCGTGCTTGTGTGGGTGTGTGTGAGTGTGTGTGTGTGTATTTTCCTGTGCATGTGCATTTCCAGGCACGTGTGGTTCCGTATGTTTCTGTTTGTGTATGTGTTTCCATGAGTGTGATGGTATAAATAAATCAACAGAATGTGTGTGGTCATGTGTTTGTGTTTTTGTGTGTGTGTGTGTGTGTGTTCATGTTTGTGTCTCTGTACTCACAATCAAAGTGAGGACAGGTGTGAATTCTACACTATGTAAAAATTAGGATATTTTGGGAAAATGAGGACCTTCTGGCCATTCCTCACATATTCAACACAATTTTGTAGGCTTAAGATTCGGTTCAGGGTGTAGAATTAGGGTTAAAGCATCAAGGGTTAAGTTTAGGGGTGAAGGTTAAGGTTAATATTATGGTAAGGGCTAAAGTTTACATTTAAGGTCAGGGGTCATGATGTAGGGAAAATATTTTGTTAAGGGTACTACATTTCCAGTCCTCACTTCAAATGTAATTTGTGTGTGTGTGTGTTTGTGTGTGCATGCAACAGTGTATGTTTGTGTATTTTTCCATTAGGCTGAGGGTAGAAATAAATCAACAGAAATTAGACTGTCTGTGTGTATGTGTGTGTTTTGTACTTGAACTTCAATGAAAGTGGGGACCAGTTTTAGTTGTACATAGTTAAATCAGAAATGTATCAGTCATCACTCTTTAGGTATATGGTTAATGTTTGGGTTAGGGTTTTCTTTAGAGGTAAAGTTAATTTCATGGGTTTAAGGACAGCGCTATGGTTAGGGTTAAATGTCAGAGCTATGGTTAGGGTTAAAGGTCAGAGCTATGGTTAGGGTTAAAAGTTAGGGTTAGTGGTAACTGAAAATATACATTTTTCAATGATACAATACTTTGCAAAATGCCGTCACTTGTGCGTGTGTGTGTGTAATTACGTGCGGTGTGTGTTTATTTATTTACCATTATTTTACCAATTAAGATAACCGAACACGTTCTATTTTACAGCAAAAACCTGGGAAATAGTTACAGGGAAGACGGGATGACGGAGCCAATTGGAAGCTGAGGATGATTAGGTGGCCAAGTTGGTACGAGAGCCAGGCTGGAAATTTGGCAATGACACCCCTCATCCTTACGATCATGGGATCTGTGGTGAGCACAGGGAGTCAGGACACCCCCGTTTTAACGTCCCATCGGGAAGGCGGTTGTGTGTGTGTGTGTGATAGGGATTAATCCGCACAGCCATGTCCAGCTGAGAACTTTATAACAAGCAGCCATGGGAAAAACAAACGGGGCAACAGAACTGCTGCACCAGCACATAGCATCATCTGCGCGTGTGTGTTTGTGTCCATGCGTGTGTGTGTGTGTGTGTGCGTGTGTGTGTGTGTGTACATGAGTCCATGAGTGTGTGTCCATGTGTGTGTGTGTGTGTATGTTGGTTTTTGCATACCATTCTCAGTCTCCCGTGGACTCAGCATAGATCCCGGGGCAGGCCCTAAATCACTCCACTCACAATCGTGTCCTCTTCCTTGCACCTTATACACTACCTCCTACACCCTACACCCTAAGTACTACACCCTACACATAACACCCCACGTCACCAACACCCATGTCGCCAAAGGCAATCTGACAATTAATTTCATTTCGTACTGGCCGTACATAAAAGGTGATTCCAGCATCTGTACTCCACACGGTTCAAAAGGTATTTCCGCTTGGTAGACATACGAAATATGAGCGACCCGGGCTGGTCGACTCTCTGGGCTCTTCTGGATCCTCACCGACTCGGGTCTCCGTTTCTCTTAACCAAAGCAAGTCAATTATTTCTCCAGATAGGGCAGGAAATCTGAGCCGGCGTTACATATGCAAATGATGCCACGGATGACATGACTTCTAGCGCCTCCCCTCCAGCCAAGGGTGAATGGGGGGAGATTGAGCTGCTTCAGAGAGCACGTCGGAACTGACGTTAAGCAATTCAGAGGGCGCACGGTAAAGCCCCGAGTACACCAGACCACAAAATGGTTTGTTTTTCATCCAAACGGGTTTCGTAACGAAGGAGTGAAAAGCTCCCAAAGAGCTGCAGCCAACCAGTGCATTGATAATGTAGCGATGTTGTCAAAACGATACACTCCCAACACAATGTATTTTCCGATTTCCGTTCAGGTAGTTTGCATCCCCGTTACGCTCCGTTTGCATCAGTTCGGTTCCTAGTGGTAATGTAATAACACCGCTGTAATGTTGTGAATCCACAGGGCAGGCGGGCAGGGGGACAGAGTGAAACCGAGAGACAGAAAGAGAGACAGACATAGCGAGACAGAGAGAGAAAGAACTGACAGGGCGAGAGACAGGGCCTCTTCCTCCCAGGGGTCCAGTCTGGAACACAGCTCGGAGATAATACGGGACAGAGAGGTCGATACGTTCGCGGGCCCATAAACCACCACTGCAGAATGTGGATGTGTCACAAACAGCTTCCCGTTGGCTTCGACCTTTGACCTTGCTTATATGCTGAAACCCTGCTCTAGCGTTAGCATTAGCTACGCACCCCAGTCCGAGGTCGCTTCCACTACAGTTGCATTATGGCTGCGTGTGGACCTGCTCACCAGAGTCCACAGGGTCTTTTGACACCAACCTAAACCGGAAAACGGTACCAGATGGATGAACCAGAACCCGTACAAACAGACACAGATAAGAGAGGGACCAGAAAAAAAAACACACAAAATCCCAGAAAACATCAAAGCTTTCGAGCCACACCTGGCTATCCCAGCAGCCTGTTGCACATGGCCCATGGTTACGTATTACAATTTGCCGTTGCCTTGACGTCAGTCTCTGTGCCCACGGTCCGAGTGTCAGCCGCAGCCCTATTAGTTCCAATTTCAAAGATCCGCCCCCGGGGTTCAGCGACAGGGCCAATCAGCCTCCCTTTCAACCTCGCGGACGTTAATCTGCTTGAATTTGCTCCAGATGTGCGGCTCTACAAATAGAAGGTATATTGTGACCTCATAATATGCCATAGAAACCATGGTAACGCAGTGTCATCTGGTAAACAGACAAAACTTTAAACAGACACATAGGATGGAAACCCACAATCTGGGGACTGACAAGGACACTTTTGCTAGTTTCTGTGGATTAGTTAAACCAAATCTATACGACCAGTGAAAATGAAAAGCCGCCAACACGTTTCTGATTATGAATGTCCCTACCTCTGACTCTCCCAAACCTGTTGGAGTATCTACGTGAGAGGCAAGGTCGTAAACAGCAATTCAACATCCGGACATTTATTTACCCACTCAGCACAAAAGCAATAGGCAGCCTTGTAAACGTTTCACAGATTCAAAAGCAAATGTTTTTATTCATCGCTGTCCTTGATTCGCTTTGGTTCAAAACACAATCTCAGCGTTGACATTTGCACAAATTAGATTGATTCAACAATGCTTTTTGCCACCATTTCTACGTCATGAAAAATGATTGTTGTATCTCCATTAGGTTCAGTGCCTGGATGCAGGTTTCAACATTTTAAACAGAATAGGTCCATATACACAGAGGCACACAGCCTATGAAAACCCAGTATTACCATTATCAATTTTGATACCATTACTACCACCATCTACACTAACATTACTTTTCATAATATTTGTTTTACAGTTAAATTCACTACCTTTTCCCAAATCACATTGAAGCTAACCAGATTCATCCAGAATCTTAAATGTGATTGTGGTGAATGGTGATAGGTAGAACTAGACATATTTAAAGATTTTTTCTTCCTGTTTTATAAAGCCGCTGTGTTCTAAAACACTTGTGTTATGAAACTCCTTTGTTCCAAAGCTCCCGCGTTCCAAAGCTCATGTGTTCCAAAGCTCCCGCGTTCCAAAGCTCATGTGTTCCAAAGCTCCCGCGTTCCAAAGCTCATGTGTTCCAAAGGTCCTGTGTTTGCTGACAATGTTCATGATTGCACTGTCATAGTATAGAATGTTATTAAGCCTCTGTTCCCATTTGTTCTCTCTTGTCAAGTTCAATAAGACAAAGAAATATATCAACTGTGAAACGAATTCTAGGGTCTCCACAATTTACACTAGTCTATTTCACATAGATCTGTCATTCCTTCTCATCGATTCTGAACTCTTGAAACCAATCACATAATGCACAAACTCAAACATGTGGGTTTTTTGTAACAAACCAACCTACTGTCTCTGACTGAAAGATGATTAGATCAGCCTTTTTTTAAATTCTAAAATGCCATACATTGAGACATTAGGATAGCATTCCAGATTGTTCAACCAGACTAGATCGACTCCATGTGTAATAAAAGAGGTGCTTAATTTACCCATATTGGTTCTAGAACTGGATCCAAATCTCCTGCAGCTTTCTAATAGACTGGAAAGAACTCTTCATCACATGGAGATGAGGCAGAAGCTGTAACCAATGTCCTCTGCCTCACTGGGTCAGATCATTGAACTGACAGGACAGACTGACCAGCGTATGGCACAGCACTCAAAACCAAGAGGTTGATGCACACACACACACACACCACACACACACACCTTTCACAGCTGAATCAGGAAGATAATCAAACAAGTGGAGAAACAAGGAAGGAGAGTGCACGCGTGCCTGAGCGTATGTATCACAGGCGCAGCAGAGACACTAGAAATTTTGTGCATTTTCATGTAAGTGTTCGGTGTGTCGCATGATTTGAATAACTCCATTCTTGGGGTCATGGGGCACAGATGTTCAAAAGCATCATTGTGTGTGTGTGTCCTGACAATGTTGCCCCGTTAACCATTTTAGACAGAAAAACTAACAGGATGTCGACACAAAGACAATGAGTTAAAGATGTCCTCAGTAGCAAATTAACCTAGTCAGGCAACAACTCTTAGGCATGGCTCTCCTTCAGCCTGCAGTCTCTCAGGTGAAGACCAAAACCAGCTGCTAAGTACCCGTTCAAAGAAGTCCCTCTCACTAGTAACGTTCCGAACGACAGCCCAGAATACATTTCTGCTATAAATGCATAATTTACCATGGAATACAAATAAACCACAGTCCTGCAGAAACCCACACTTCATTAACTTGTCCCATGACTTCTTGTCACAAAACACACATTCATGAAACACTTCACGTCCGGGATAATGCATCACTTTGGTTTTTCCCCATCAACCGGTTCATGGGCCTCAAGCACTCGCAGGCGGATTAGCATCATGATGCTACTTCAACGGTAAAACTGGGCTGAGAGTCAACTTCCACATCCAGGTAGGTTCATTTAAATTATTATTCTTCTACCAAGAACATTCTGCCATTATTCAGATATTATAAGTCACATTGCTAGATTCTTTACTTTTAAATGTGTTGCTTTATACTTCCAGTGGTTAATACTTCCAAGAAAAATTACTTAACAATAAAATAATGCACATGGCATTCACCATTCCAGACTATGCATTAAATTAGCTTGAAATGTATGCACAGAGGGAAAAAAAATAAGAAATCTAGTTTTAATAGCTAAACTATTTTATGTAACACATCAACGCTCACGTTGGCCATAGTGGATTAGTTGGACATGTCCAGAGACCCGGACAAACGCTGACCAACGACGTTGATCCGGCATGAATCTACCGCCCATTGGCGCAGTTCACCCCACTCAACGTCTCCTTGAAATGAGCTCAAGTCAATCTTCACCTCGTCCTCCTACATCTTGTTTTTCGGCTCGTCTCTCCCTCTCTCTCTATCTCTCCCTCTTGCTCTCACACACGTACACACACACACACACACACACACACACAGGCGTGCTTATCAGCAAATAGGAAATAATGTGTGTGTGTGCACGGTCATAAGTGTGCAGTCCATCTGCAATATATGACTTCCCATCTGCAATACTGACTCCCACGCCCACACAACACCGCATGCATCGCAGCCCAGCATCCTGTGTGTGTGTGTGCGTGTGTGTGTGCGTGTGTGTGTGTGCGCGTATGTGTGTGTGTGTGTGGACATGTGTGTGTGTGTGTGTGCGTGTGCGTGTATGTGTGTGTGTGTGGACGTGTGCTTACATTATATTAAAACTCAGTGAGGACTGAGAAGGTAAAACAAGCACAGCCAGAGTCAGTGTGCGTGGGAGGACCTTTCACAAGTCTCAGTGGAATCTGGGGTCAAGTTCAAGAATTGATTGTTTGTACTAAAGTGGCGGCGGGCATCGGCCGCAGATTGCCGTTGTCGTTGCCTGACAGTCGCAAATTGCAAAATCAAATGTTAATCAACTACATGAATTCAGGGACAGGTCAACTCTCATATGAAACAATCTTGGACATTGAGATAGTTTGCTGTTGCACATTTGACTTGGAGATTAACATCGCTGCTTCTTTTTAAACCTTTTTCATACTGGATCTTTGTAGTATGTTCACTAGGAGTCACACAACATCACGTTGAGCAAAGATCCCAGTTTAGGAGACATAAAAAGTGAGTGGGAGAAAAAAGAAAAAGCGAGAACAAAGTTCCTCGGAGGGTTCTGTCAATGGCTGAGCACCTGGCGGTGCGCAACAGACCAGGAAAGGACGGACAACCCGCGCCTCTCGGCATCGTTGACACCCATCTCGTTGGGGAACAGGCAAACTATCATAGCAGTCAAGAGGTGAAGGTCAGGTTTGGAATCTCGTCAGGGGCTGTTTAGGCTATAAAGGGGGTCTACAGTAGCATCAACGCCCCTACTTCAGCTATGAAGTTAGCACGAAAAAAAGGAAGATAACAGGACACAGACTCAGTAAACGCGGTGGGTCAGGAGAGGTTGAAAATGAAAAACACGTTCTACCCCCACTGCTCTAAATGTGATTCAATGAGAAGTATTTATTTCCTGAAATTTAATCAAATAATTGACCGATATCTTGAGCCATCGGCTTAGAGGAAAACCAACATTTCCTTAGGTGAAGACTTTTTTTAAGATTGTGAAATTTCTTATTTGTCAATTGTTTGTTTTATTTTTTGCATGCACAATTGTCAACATGACGACAAAAAGAGGGATAAAGAGATGGAGGGAAAGACAGTGACAGACAGAGGAGAGAGAGAGGGATAGAGATTGAGTGGGAGGTGATCTGTTCTGTAAGCGGGTCAGGTTAGGTAAAGGATATTACATTTATGAGATGAGGGGTAAGTGTAATTACATTAAAGCAGAGCAGTCAGATTATGGCTGATCCATGAGGTGGGTTCGGACCATATCAGCTCCGCCATCTCATCTCCCGGCTCCTTCCGGGCCATAGCCGCAAAAACACACGGTCACCGGGCAACCAGAACCACACCGGGGCCTGTCACTCATGACAACAGCGATGGTGACGATGGTCAAGATGATTATGATTCCCGATGATGACAACATTATCGGCAGTACCTCTTCCTCCCGACGTGTTCTCTGTCAGTC
>JACXGI010011371.1:0-25177 GCA_016801175.1 Esox masquinongy | reverse complement strand
CCCCTCTGAGCCTGGGTCCTCTCTAGGTTTCTTCCTAAATTTCGGCCTTCTTAGGGAGTTTTTCCTAGCCACTGAAATTCAACACTACTGTTGTTTGCTCCTTGGGGTTTTAAGGCCGGGTGTTTTGTAAAAGCACTTTGTGACAACTGTTGATGTAAAAAGGGCTTTATAAATAAATTTGATTGATTGATTGATTGATGAAAAAGTTAGTTATCGTCGCCTTTATTGATAGTTATTGTGTAAATGTCATTCACGAATGAAAGAAAAAAGTATGTTTTGCCATGAAATTAAATGGCTTTGGCAGACTCGTTAGCAATTGCTCAATTCTTATGACTATTCCAGTAAGTTGGTAGATACCGGTAAAGCTTATTACTGGCTAATACGCTGTTAAAACGGCCAGTGGCAAACGCAATACATAGCCGCTATTTCTGGTGGAGGTAAACTTAGTCAGTTTAACTGTATCAATGTCATTTACGAATGGCCAATTAACTATTAAAACGGCCAGTGGCAAAAGAGAATTTGTTCAGGATAGAGACAAGAGGCTATCTGACTCCTGGCAAATGTACAGCTCCGTGGTGTAGTGTTTAACGACACAGCCTTTCATGTGAACGACCCAGGTTCAAATCTCGAGATGGCAACACTTTCTATTGCGGGCCGGCTGAACTAGGCTTGCCTGGTTTCTTGTTATTAAAGGTTTGGCTTAGTCAGAAAGTGTCATGTGGAATAAATTGAAGGAATTTATATAAATTTGAAGGCATTAATATCTTGACTTTTGAAAAATCATTGAGGCTCTTAGATAATGTCATGTAGAATATACTGATGTGATTTGAGATGAGTATATCAACATTTGAAATCTCTCTTTCAAAAGTAAACCTTTAAATACTAGCTAAAAATTCATACTTGATTTATCCTGAAAAATCTCAGTTGATGGTCTTAGGTAATGTAATGTAGAATATACTGATACAATTTGGGATAATTATCTCAAAATATGAAAAAGCTATTTCAAAAGGAAACTTTTTGTAGCATTCACTAAAACCTCATACTTGTTATTTCATGAAAGATCAGATTTGAGGCTCTTAGATAATGTCATGTAGAATGTACTGATGCGATTTGAGATGAATATGTCAACATTTGAAAAAGCCATTTCAAAAGGAAACTGAAATAGTAGTAAAAAGTCTGCTTGATCATTTGTTGAGGCAGTTAGATAATGTCATGTAGAATATATTGTAGTGATTTCTGATGAATTTCTCCACTTTTTAAATATCTATTTCAAGTAATAACCATCTGTAGCATAAAAAGCCATCGACAAATTTCTTATTTTAATTTGCTGATCCCTCATCTTCTGTCAACATCTTCTGTCAAGGCAACATGTTTTTGCTTTAAATGGTCATGCTTCGTTGTGCTCTCACGCCATGCCAGTTCAACTTTGCAAATTTTGCAACAAACTTTTTTCGTTTAATTTTTCTATATAAAGTGGTCCCATACTTCTGAAGTCTTTGGTCTTATGTGACTCCCCTCCAGTGTAGCCTTTGCCATCTTTGCTATCCCTTTTTTAGAACTACCTTACAATTCAGTAATTGCAATTGTTTGTTTCTATATTGTCCTAATGTAGCTCTAGCTATGGTCCGCAGGAGTGTGTAGGGTTCAAAGGTTTATACATTTGTATTCACTGCAGTGTCTATCATTTGTCCTAAACGTGTGTCCATTTCCTCACTATGTTGCTATAGAATTCTCACAAATGCTTTACTCTGCATCATTCCAACTATAGAAACATGATAATGACCATATCTGTGATCGCTTTTCAGAAATACAGTTGAAAAATCACTTAAACTGCACTATTAATTTAGGAGTCACAAATGTACCATGTTCAACTTGATAATCACATTTCTAGTTAAAATCTGAAATGGTGATATTCAAGAAAGGATATTTGAAACGCATGGTCAATGAAGGGAGGAACGCATAACGCTACTGCCCTGCTGACGGTCAACCAGATCTGTCCCAGTTATTGTGCTGAGCCACTCGGATGTTAAGCAAATGTTACCCGCAAAGCCCTGCCAAATTGGGGTAAAGAAGCAATGAGAGTCAATAGGATTCCGGTGACGTTTTCCATCTCCCCAAAAGTATCTGTCTGGAGGAGAGGAGTCAGGAAAACCTGTGAACAGCTTTGGAAGTGTATTATTACATTATGAAATTGAGACAATTTAAAGGGGCAATGTGTACAATTTTTACTGTAAAACTAGTAGAAGCAAAGATGACTAATTCTGCAGTTAATGTTTCTAATAATCTTTTTCCACGGAAGTGATCCAAGTGCCTGAGAGATTCCCCATTTAAACTTTCACGCCGGTCCGTCTTTCAGTTTGCATGACTTGGTAATCTCCTTATAACAGTTAAGTTATGTTAGGGTCAAATTGACCCGTTGTAAGATTTTCATATGTCTGAAATACCATTTAGGTTATTTTGATCTGCAGGAAACTTGATGATATCCTCAAGATTGTGTTTATGAACATATAAAACGAAAGGCGACCAAATTTAACAGTTTCAAGGACCTCTAAAAACAAGAAACCAGGCAAGCCTAGTTCAGCCGGCCTGCAATAGAAAGTGCTGTCCTCTCGAGATTCGAACCCAGGTCACCCACGTGAAAGGCTGTGTTATTAACCACTACACCATGGAGCTGTGTTATGACATTTTTCTATCAGTACCAGCATTAACTTTTCCAGACAATTGAGCTACAGTAGCTCATCCGGACCACAAGGGCCAGCCTTCGCTTCCCATGTGCATCAGTGAGCCTTGGCCGCCCATGACCCTGTCGCCGTTTCACCGCTTTTCCTTCCTTGGACCACTTTTGATAGATACTGACCGCTGCAGACCGGGAACACTCCACAAGGGCTGCAGTTTTGGAGATGCTCTGACCCAGTTGTCTAGCCATCACAATTTGGCCCTTGTCAAAGTTGCTCAGATCCTTATGCTTGCCCATTTTTCCTGCTTCTAACTTTGAGGACAGAATGTTCACTTGCTGCCTTATATCCCATCTACTGACAGGTGCCATGATAATGAAATTATCAGTGTTATTCACTTCACCTGTCAGTAGTCATAATGTTATGGCTGATCGATGTATTTCACCCACTGTGACCCTTTGTAATGTCTAACAGCACACACACTAAAAGTTGAATCACCCCTCACCTTTCATAAACACAAGCTATTATTATCTTTCTACCTGGAACTGAACCTTTCTCACGGGAAAGGCTTTGTTGTGTAGTGGGTGGGAGGACCCATATATTTCATACAGTATATTCTCTAGAGTAGTTCAATTCGATATCTGTGACACAAGGCCAGCATGCCATGTGAGAGACAAACAGCACGTGGTGTGAGAGCCTTCCCAGAAACCTAGCCTCTGTGAACATCGTAATGTCTTATTGTGCAGAGTTGTCACTATGGTCATAATATATATACATTATTATGTCAAACATTGCCTAGAAAATTTAAAAGTATTGGTCAATTTTGTCCATCATAGCAAATAGAGATTTCTGTATTTGCGGTAAAAAAATGAGTGTTCATCATAAGGTACTGTAAATGTGGTCTAAATGGACTATATAATAAAATACAACTAGTAAATGTTATAATTTATATGAGTAATGAGTTGGTTATGGATGTCAAACACATTTGTTTGCGGCTAAAATATCAATAGTGAGTACTGGGTAGTGATTTAACACCCCAGTTCAATTTGACCCGCTAACATAATGAGTGTAACCGAAATGTTAACATAACACAAGGGATCATTGCTTTGTACAGTTGCAGTACTATCCTTCCTAATCTAAACCATCCTGGATTAGTTAATACAATTCCGGATCTTGTTCGGTATGGGAGGAGGATGTGTCTACAAGTTGTTATTGTTTAGTGGCAGCATTCTACACAGTGGCCCTTTAACTAAATATATACTTCGTCATGATGATATTGACTGATGGATGTGTTCTATACAAGTATGGACATACTTTCTACTGGCTGTTTGGATTTCGGGAGTTAATAACTTAAACATATACTAACTAGGGCTGTCACATGATTGACATTTTAGTTGACTGACATTTTTATTTTACAATTTAATTGCCTTTATTGTAAATTGAATGCCACTATGGTGCATCCGGAAATGGTTCTTCAGATTTGTGGTGTTCACACTTTTGACCACCACCTTTCTGGAGCATGTCCGACCATTCACCTCTTATTGTTGGGATTACCTGTTTTATTACCTCTAAAAACCAAAACATGAATTGTGAGTGGTGCAGTGGTGTTCAGCTTTGGAACTAGTACCATGTTGTAAATGACTGCTCTTCACAGAATGTAACAGCAAAGCAATGTCAGTTAAATTTGCTTGTGCACTGTGATGTTTCACCTCTTGCTCTGCTGCACAGAGTATTATAGCTTAATTGATTGAAATAGCTTATTCTAAAAATGTTATGTAGGCCTACCTAATTTAGCAAAAAGTGTTTCAACACTCAGTTTATTTATTCAGTTAAAAATGTACATGGACGATTGATTTTATTTTGAAACATTGATATGTAATGGGACAACAGATATTTCTATCTATATGTTTTAATTCAAATGATCTAATTATAAAATATGGATGGAAATTACATTTGACTTACAATATTAGTAAGAATATTTTACATAACATTGCATTGCAAAAAAATTCTAAACTGGGTCTAAACATACTGAAATTAAGAAGCAAATTACTTTCAGTAAACTATCTCCGCCATAACTTTCCGCAGAGCTTTCAAACGCACTGCTGCACCCGTGGGCGTGACATCCAAACTGATAGAAACTGACATTAATTGCATCTAGTTGAGACGTTTCGAACATTGGCTTAAAACTCCCTTATTCAGAGGGAAACATTTTTGGAATCCAAGTATTACTTAAAAGACCATTGTCATAAAAAACTTGCAATCTCAAAATTAAATATATTTTCTTTCCCGCAGCCCTAATAAGATTGATTTGTTAGCCGATTTTAGATGGACAACATGTGGGAAGCCACCTCAAATAATTTGAGCTAACCTTAAGTTTTCGCACATCATGGTTAACATGCCCATGCATTCCCAATGCATAACCATGTCTCTATCCCATCTGCAGGCATCATCTACGATGTCATTGTGGAACCACCAAGTGTGGGTTCCATGACCGATGAACATGGTCACCAGCGGCCAGTCGCTTTTTTGGCGTACAGGTAGGCCTTTGTACAAAGCGCAAATGTAGGCTGTGGCTGCAGTGTCAGGATTTTGGGCAATGAGTCACTAGAAGCGTGTGGTATATGGCCAATATACCACCACTTTAAGCAGTTATTGGATATAGTGCTGGGCACAGCGCTTAGCTACGGTATATTGGCAATATACCACAGACCCTCAAGATGCTTTATTGCTATTACAAACTAGTTACCAGTGGAATTACAGCAGCAAAAGGGATAAACAACCAACAATCTATACCTTACCTTGGAATAATGGATGACTGTTTGTGTAGGTTTTTCAAAGATAATGTACAGAACGGCGGTGTTTATCTTGTTTCTGTCACACTATACAAACAACAATATAAGCAAACATTTACTTGTAGAAATTGAACTTTTATATTTACACTTAATTTATTTATGGTTTTTCCTTGTTTTTGTTTCTACAGATTCAACCTGGTTGTTAGTTCCTGGTTGTTTGAAAAAAACAACCTGTTTTTTTCTGCTAGAAAAAAAACTATTTTTTTCTGCTAGAAAAAAACTCTTTTTTTCTGCTGGAATGTTCGATTATGTTGTTCTTCATTGGTATCTGCGGTGTAAGCAGGATGAAAAATTCTAAATATACCGGTTTTGTGGCCTTTTACATCATGATTTGGTGTCCTATCAAAATTTAATGTCCATTCCTCTGTCCTGATATCAGGAATTTATCTGCATTCTAGAACTCATTCTACCCATCACCAACAAGTATTCAACAATACTGAGGTATATGTAAGCAATAAGGAACGAGATGGTGTGGTTTATGGGCTATATACCACGGTTAAGGGTTGTTCTGGCATTAAATCAATAACACTGAGATGCCTTATTGCTCTTATAAAACGGTTACAGATATACATCTAGAGCAGTAAAAAGTGCTGCGCTGTCAAACCCATAGTATACGATCTCATACCACAGCAATCAGGATTCAAAGCACCCGGTTTTATAAGGTCTCTTATTAGCCGGATGGTTTGAATTCAGAATACTGATTGGCTGATAGCCGTGTTGTCACATAACAACCTTATCTGTTTCTGTTTCCTTTGAAGAGTGAATGGCCAGTACATTATGGAAGGGTTGGCTTCCAGTTTCCTCTTCACCATGGGAGGCTTGGGCTTCATAGTCCTGGATCGCTCCAATGCCCCAAACATCCCTAAACTTAATCGCTTCCTCTTGCTGTTCATTGGTTTTGTCAGCGTCCTGCTCAGCTTTTTCATGGCCAGAGTGTTCATGAGAATGAAACTGCCGTAAGTCTACACTCTTGTTAAGATTTCCTTGGGTGCCATCGAACCACATCACAATTAATTGCATATCTGTGTGACGTGGAGGCATAACTATTCTGATGAACAGCACAACAAACTGATTTCATTCAGATTTCAAGAAGTTCCTGCTGATTTTGCAAATTGCCTTCAAGTAAAAAGTGCAATTATTATACATTATTGAACTTATAAGGTATTTACATTTAGTTAATGCTTTTTTAGTTTAAATGCCTCTTACTTCAACTGTCTTACCACACCAGAATACAAAAATATAAGCATTCCGTACATTCAAAACCTCTGGGTATGTGCCTTTTCATGGTTTGCTTAACAAATTAATAAATGTTATTACAACAGTATGGTTAAAAATCAGAGATGGAGTGAAGGCCACAACCCTGGAGACCCAGACCAAGACCCAGTAGGTCAAGACCATTACAAGACCCAAGACCATTTTGAACACAAAAAAACAAGACCGAGACCTTAGACCGTCCAATATTCCCCAAACATAAAACAATGAGAAAATTAATATAAGGAAATAAATGATTTTATTTTGTAGACCACAGCATAAGTGTTCTATACAAGTAAACATACTTTACTAGATGAAATTACTTTACAGATTATAACAAAAATTATTAGGTTGAAATTAGTTTACAAAGACTGAAATAAGAAAAAAAGCTATGTGATTGACACATCCATACATGTTATAGCTTATTTTCACACTGCTGTGCTTAGCTAGCTAGCGAACACGTTAGCTAACTGGCTAGGTAGTTAACTAGATGGCTAACATTAACTTGGCTCAGTCAGGTTTGTTCTGCATACCCATAGGATTAACATCAATGGCTGTGAGTACTTGTCAAAATTAGAAACGGCATTTTTATGTAAAGTTTCTGGCCACAATGAAAAGTTTTGTGTCTATCACATCACAATGTTAACATTGGCCAAATTAGCTAGTGTAGCTACCTAGCCTAGCTAACCAAGACTTTAGCTTGGTAATATATATATGAATATAATATTACAGCAGCCTTTAATGAGTTATGTCAGGAGTATAACTGAAAACATTGTGACCGCTTAAGATAGAGGTGCGTATTTGCTAGCTTGCTATGATTTACCTGCAGACATCAAGGGTTGCATGCGGCTGCAGACCTGTTTGGTGCCAGTTCACATGCATTCAACAACGCATGATAGAAAACACGCAAATACAGTACTACAGGTGTGCAAAGGGAGTAGCTAGCCTATATGAAAAATCGGTTTCATTATACAGAGACCAAGATCCAGACCAAGACCGCAACACTGGAGACCGAGATGCAGACCAAGACCTAAACCCTGGAGACCCAGACCAAGACCAAGACAACGTCTATGTGGTCTCGAGACCGAGACCGCAAGACCAAGGCTCCATCTCTGTTAAAAATAAAATATTGATATTGTACATGGTTAGTCTTTTTTTTAGCTCTATATATTAATGTAAGTAGAGGTTTACCCCAAAAAGTGATGAGGTGAAAATGTGATGCTCTTATTTTAAGGTCAATGTTTACAGAGGTATTCTGTCTTCTGAGGGACCTCCATCATGTATTTGTTTAAAATGTATTTATTTATTCCAGAGCTAGGTAAACTGGTTACTTGTCAGCTAATCATCAACCCTTATTAGTGAATCAGTAAATTTGCCAGTTCATGGCTACAACACAATTTGGAAACGTCTGGGGGTCCCAGGGCAGAGGGTTTTATATCTGTAGTCTATTATATTAGACTTTTTGTGAACTGCAGACAAATGGTACCTACCTCTGTAACGGCAAAAATGGTAGCCTACTCTAATGGCTTTCTTTTTTCATTCTTCTCTTCAGTGGATACCTCATGGGTTAGATGACAGACATGGCTCATTACCAAGCCGGTGTGTGACTGCCAAAGACAGATGGAAGTTGTGCATTCACCCTCAATTCTGGACTGAAGATGCAGTTGATTTAAGACCAACCTAAGTAATAATAACACAGATTTATGTTGTAAATGTAGAATTGGCAGTAACATCCTACCCTGAAAATACACTTTTGACTATGTTTGGGTGACATATTGACACAAAGGGTGCATCTCAATAATGAAGAAGATTCTCACATCATTTCGGGGAGAAACAAAGTTACTTATCTGTTCAGACAAACAAATATGAATCTGGTGTTGTTGGAGTTACCATTTTGTGGTTGATGCCATCTTTTAAATGCCTTTGAAAATGCCATTTTTTTTTATTTGTTGGGAACTGAAATAAATGTTCTTCCGGAATGTTTGTTGTTCTCTAATCATGTTTTCTAATATTCTAGTGACATTAGCTCTGTTATAATTATGTTTACCATATTGTCACAAAGAGTAGACTCCAGCTGAGGTGGGGGAGATGACATGAAAATTTAACATAGAATTATACCAAATTAATTATTGTATAGATATTGCCTCTCAAAAGTATTCACACCCCCTTGGACATTCCCACATTTGTGACAACATGAAATCATAATGGATTTATTTAGGAGTTTTTACCACTGATCCACTGAACACAAGTCCATAATGTCAAAGTGAAAAATAAAACCTGCACATTTTTTTTCTAAATAAATTACAAATAATAAACAAAATAATTGATTGCATAAGTATATTTGCTATGCCACACCTGAATGACGTGGTGCAGCCAACTGTCTTTAGAAGTCGTGAAAAAATGGAGTGTTTTTTAATTCTGGATTTGCTTTGTATGTTCCTTTTATTTTCATAATGTTGTTTTTGTTAGGAATTGTACTAACCAATTTTGGGACCACCTAGAGACAGGTGTACTGATCCTGAAAACATATGAAACCTTAATTGCGCCATCCACCAAATTATGGAACTTCTGAAGACCACTTGTTGCACCACAGCTTATTCGGGTGTCCTAGCAAAAGGGGTTAGTACTTTGCAATCAATTATTTTCTGTTTTATGTTTGTAATTAATTTAGAACGAAATTCTGTTTTATTTTTTTCAACTACAAAACATTACTGACTTATGTTGATTGAAAAAGTGCAAATAAATAAATTTTGATTTTGTTTTAACACAAAATATTGAAAAATCCAATGGGGTGAACACTTGAGGCAGTATATGCACATATATTTCTTGATTTATTAATTTAATGTACAACCCCGTTTCCAAAAAGTTGGGACACTGCATAAAATTGCAATTACAGAATGCAATGATGTGCCAATCACTTATCCCTATATTTAATTGAAAATAGTACAAAGAAAACATCAAATGTTGAAAATGGGAAATGTTATTGTTTTTGGAAAAATCCATTTTGAATTTGATATTTATTTGATGTTTCAAAACAGTTGGGACAGGGGCATGTTTACCACTGTGTTGCATCACCTCTTGTAACAATACTTTGTAAGCGTTTGGGAACTGAGGAGACCAATTGCTGTAGTTTTGAAAGTGAAATGTATTCCCATTCTTGCTTGATATAGGATTTCAGCTGCTCAACAGTTCGGGGTCTCCTTTGTGGTATTTTTGTTTCATAAACAAAAATACCACAAAGTAGACCCACTTTGTGTAGAAAAGCTTCGAAATTAACTCGTACAAAGAAAATTTAGAATGTTTGCAAGTACAAGAAAGTTGGTATTTATCAATTGCTCATATGCTTGATTTACGCACACCTGTAAGTATTTTGCCTTGATAAATCAGACACGTTCTAAAATATTGTGCAAGTGCACATGAAGTCTCATTTACACAAAGAATTGCCCTAAATGACCATTTATGGTCACAAACCTTCCCTTTAAAGCTGTAAGAAATTTCTATCCACCAACATGGAAATCAAAGAAGACAAAGAAAAAATATTTGGATGCAAAAATAGAACTTTTGATCACCGAAGTGGTAGCAAAATAAGCCATACTTTTTGGAACCCTCACAAATGGCTTGACAAATAGGAGAAAAAATATTGCTTGGGAGCAGGTTGGAGCTGTGGTAAATTCTACCTCATCTGAGTGGAGAACAGTTAATGAAATTAAAAAGAAATGGTTTGATTTGAATACATATGCAAAAAAAAATGATGATCCACAAAAGGCATATACAGGTGCATCTCAAAAAATTTTAATATAATGGAAAATTCTAATCAAAAAGTGACACATTCATATATTCTAGCTTCATTACACAAAGTGAAATATTTCAAGCTTTGTTTCAATCTTGATAATTACAGTTTACAGCTCATGGAATTCCAAAATCCAGTATCTCAAAATATTAGAAAAAAGTACAATACATTTTTTCCAATTGATAACAGCTTACTCAAAAGTATTGTATCGTCTACGCAGTGTTTCTGAACTCTGCTCCTGGGCGCTCCCCTGCCCTGCATGTTTTAGATCTCTCCCTGCTCTGTCACACCTGATTCAAATGATCAGCTTATTATCAAGTCCTTCCTGAGCTACATCACAGCACTTACTATTGTCTAGACCAGTGTTTCTCAACCCTGCCCCTGGACGCCCCCCTGCCCTGCATGTTTTACATCTCTCCCTGCCCTACCATACTTGATGTAGCTCATGAAGGTCTTGATAATGAGCTGATCATTTGAATCAGGTGTGACGGAGCAGGGAGAGGTCTAAAAAGCAGGGTTGAGAAACACTGGTCTCTAGGGCATTAGCAATACCATTTACAACACGTACTGTGGCCGTAGTGGTAGTGTTTAGGTGTGAAACCAGATTGTCTGAAAATTGTAGTTCCTTATTCCCCAGTGACTAGAATTTTTGCTTAACAGGGTCTCTGCAGGTTTCAGGAAGTTAAATTTAAGACTCTTTAAGACTTTTAATGCCACTTTGAATTCAATTTAAGACCAATTTCACAACAAAACCCCATCCAAAATATACATAAGGACACCAATTCGACTGAAGTACCCACCATTGTTAGAGCAGTATTCCTACTGGTAACAATAACATTACTGGCTGTACTTCGTGGGACAGTCATCTGTGATACGACCAAACAGAACTAAGATATGCCGAGCGTTTGTCGGAGGCTTTTCGCAGCATTTTTGTTTTTGTGTTTCTCACTTCATATGGGATGCCACAGATTTTATTCCCATTGAGCCAAGTTTTAAAAACGTCTTGCAAAAAACAGTGGGCTTTGTATTCTTTCCCTTCAACAGATTTCAACTACCAAGCAAAGTTGCTGTTGTCTAACCACTTCTGATTAAAGTAGCAATTCCTCATAGTACCAGCAGGAAGTTTATCAGCCAATGGCTGTTTATCAATCTGCGTTTTTGTCCGTTCTTGTGATCTCGTGAACCCGTTTGATGTAATCTTTCATGGTCCAGGTACTGTTCCAATCCAAAGAACGCAAGACACCAAGAACGCCTAAAATGCCCGGATGTTTCATGATCCGCCCCTTTCATCGAGGATGCATGGGTTGGTGACTTGGCCAGCGAGAACGCATCTGATATCCCAGAAGTCATTTCAAGATGCCAGTGGCGCCGGTGTTACGGTTTAAGTGGTGTTCGGATTAACTGGTGACATTCCAGATGTGACGTAGGCGTGGCATGAGAATCCTTGGGCAGGAATGATCGTGTAGGTGACTGTATCACTGAACACCACTTAAACCATAACACCTCGTGAGCTTAGAATTATAAGGTTCCATCTGCGTTCAATATGATTCAGAGATATTGAGCATCAAAGATTTCATATCCCTGTTAGCAAAGATTTTACATATTATATTTTTTATAGCTTAAGGCCATCACCCTAGTTGTACTTAGGGTAAGTCATATCAAAATCCTGGGACAATTAGAAATGTTATTTTTTAGAATAGTTCAAATGCAGATGGAACCTTATAATTCTAAGAGTTCTGATCCGGTTCAGAATTATAAGGTTCCATCTCACCATCACAATGTAAAACCTTTAGTTTCAAGGAATAAATATAGCCATATTGTAAATTGAATATCTTAACACCAAAACATTGTTCTAACACATACACTACATGTGAAAAATGTATACTTTTATAAGATTTAGAAATAACACATCATATTTATATTTGAATCATTAAAACATGTATATTTAACATGTCAATTCATATGCAGTTAGGCAATACCATCAAGTTTGAAACACCTTATACATTAAGCATGTCTTTATTTTTTTACTCTACATAACACTATCACTATTATTACTTTTCATTTTAGCAGGCATGTACTTAAACATTGACCTTAGGTCACTCTTCTTGGCCTCTGGGCGTTTTTTTTAATATCTTTGCCTTTGGCAAGACGATGGTTGGTGAGACAGTCTGACCTCAAATTTACATTTGAGCCCCTGATGTCCATGTCAACCATGGCACTTAGTGTACTGTATACTGTATGGACACTGACCAAACACAATCTGGGCCACTGCAGCAAAAGGTACTTGCTTGTATTGATAATTTTTGTAACAAGACTAAAAGTCTTGTAAGTCTGTGTCTTTCATTTGAATTACAGAAAAAAATTCCTGTTTCTCCTGCCACAGCAGCTTTTGGTGTTTCTGCCTCTACTATTAGGGATACAAAACAATACAACAACACAGCTGAGCATCACAATATTATTTATTCTTATAATATTTTGTATTGTTAGTATTCTGTTATTGTGATATATTGTTTTTTGTGTAACCACACAAAATATTTTTTATAAGGTACTGCCTGACAATACCCACCCATTTCTCTCTGTGTCTCTGCTTACACTTTTTACCACTATTTGTGTCTCTTTTACTCTCTCTTTACTAGTCTCATTGTTGTTATCTCTCCTGCTGTACGTGTCCATGCTTCATGATCATAATCTGAGCCTTCTCTGTTATCTATTTTATAGTCACAATTTCTACAAAAACAGTTAGCTACTATAGCAAGTCTACTAAGTGCTTTTTATAGCTGGCCCTGCTATTGATACATGGCCATAATGACAGCACTGCTGAACACATAAAAGCTCTAAAAAGTATCTAGATTTGTTAGCTAGTTAACTAGTTAGCTAGCTAGTGTGCTGACGATATCATTAGTTAGTTACTATGAAGCCAGCTAGCTGCACATCTAGTTGCTAGATGGATAGCTAAGGCGATGAAAAGTTTACTTAGCTAGCTATCGTTAACTTGCCACTTTGCAACTTGATGTGGAGCTAGTTGGCTAGCAATATTCACCGTAGTTAACCGGACTGTGTACATTTGCTAGCGAGTTAGGACCAGGTAGCTAACGGCGGTTAGCTTGCAAGCTAGTGTGTTAGCTAATTTATCCATCAATTTTACATACTATTAACAAACCGCAATATAGCTAACTAATATGCTTCAACTTACGCTTCACTACTGCTATCTCTTTTTAACAAATCATCAATAAAGTCATTCAATGTTAGGTTTCTAATGGTATTGTTAAATTTGCAAACTATCCCAAGTCAACTAGCTAACACACAAACTAGCACAGCTAAACATACATGGCTAAAAGATGGATTTTGATTGGTCCTCCCGTATTCATTGGGGCTTTTGATTGGATCAAAGATAGAACCTTATAACTCCAATGTGGTATGCCTTTTTGGAGATAGAACTTTTTTAATTTGTGAATTATGGACACAAAAAAATCGTTTTCAAAAAAACACCACACAGAGGTTAATAAACAACCAATAATCCAGTATATGTAAATAACTCAATTTTAAAAAAATGTCAGATGGAACCTTATAATTCTAATCTCACGACCAGACAAATTTCGCAGTTGTAAGTTTTTACTTTTCTTATTTCAGGTAAACGGTACCTATAAATCAGCATCTGAAAAAAAAAGTGATGAGAAATGGGCATTATAGTCGCTGAATATTTGCTTATTTTATTTAGGAAACGGCTAATTTGTAAATTTGCTCCGACTTTTCGATTAACTAGGAATAGGAATTCTTCCAAAACTGGATGGGAGTGAGTAGAGATTATAAATATTATAATTTTGGCAAATATTACAGGTTCACTTAAATACAAAAAAGTCATCCTAGCCATGAGAGTTGAGGTATGATGTAAATTGTGGTAGCAGGTGGGAAATAGGCACCTGCTGCTGCCAGCCAAATGGCATTTTATGTAGAACACTAGTTTTCTCTAGTTTCTCTTTCACTAGTTTTTACTCAATAGTTGGAATTGTGGAATTGCCTAATATTTATCAGTTTCCCTTAATAGTTGCCATGTGAATTTACACTGTCCTGATGTGACTTCCAGTCTAGCCTGAAGGTTGTTGCCAGACACCTCCTGCTTATCTGCACAATCCTCTGGATTGTCACCCTCTTCCTCATGCTGAGGATGGTCCTCCACCTCCAAGATGTTGTCCATAGAGAGACAAAGGTTGTGGAGAATGCAGCAGGTAGCAACCACCTTGGGCACAAACAGAGGACGCACTTCCAGAGCCCTCAGAAAGATGGATCTCCACAAGGTGCGCTCGATTACGCACCTTGCCTTGGTGTGGTGGCCGTTGAAATGGGCCTCATGGTGCCGAAATGTTATACAGTTAAATTATTTGGTAGTGTTGTTATTTACTGTGTTATTTAAGTCCACTACCAAGATCTGTTTTCATCATGTCTAAGTCTTTGATCAGTGTTGAAAACAAAGAGTACTTATTAGTGAACTCAGACTTTTGGAGCCCACTGTGTGTTTGTGTGTGTTGGCAACCTTGGATTTAGGTCCAGTAAATATCCCAACCAGCTACAGGCTGTCAAAACGGGGTGATGACAGCCACAGGATGCTGCAGGCATGGATATCCACCATCTTCTGAAAATAGTTCTGTTTGATTTTGTTCAATAAAGGATTTTAGACCATTATTCCACATTGTGTTGTTTATAAATGTTCATAACTGATCATTCTAAACACCTTAACTCATTGTAAAGTGGTTGATTGTCATTGCTATACTGTGTAATTTGTGGTCCGAGATGATTTTGATCTTTTAAAACTGTTCTTATTCAGCCTTTGGAATTGGAAACAAGCAGTTGCCATTAGAAAACTCCAGTAAAGGCATTTACTTCATGAGATGGTTGGGGTTTCCATTAAGGTTTTCAGCTTAAGTAAAATGTTTTGGTTACTATTCCACCGCTTACATTGAGAAAGACAAGTGCCAACATGATGCAGCCTTGCCATCCTCCATCTCATTCTGGCCCTCTGGATCAGGTGCCGTTGCTCAGCTGCCTCATATACAGCTCCAGGAAAAATTAAGAGACCACTGCACCTTTTTCTTTCCTTTCCAAAAAAGTTGAAAAGGAAGGTTTTGAGTGAGGAACAGAAGGGTTAAAATTAAGAGACCACTGCAAATTGAACGCTTCTGTTCCTCACTCAACTTTCCTTTTCAACTTTTTTGGAAAGGATAGAAAAAGGTGCAGTGGTCTCTTAATTTTTTCCGGAGCTGTATATATATATATATCTAAACGGTTTTCTAGACTATCTTTTACCTCAGCTTTTTTCCGCTGGTTGCTCGTTAATGTGCTTGTGGAATTCACGCGGTACCAGCGGGAAAAAGCTGAGGAAAAAGATAGTCTAGAAAACCGTAAAATACCGCTAAATAGACAGCCTATGAGGTACACAAATATATCTTTATATATAGAGGTACAGACAAGGCGATTCACACGGGAGCATCATAATATTTATTATGTTAAATAGCATTTTAATACGCATCCTATGAAATGAGTGAAATGACAAACACTCGTTTTGAGTTTGTCTTTAACTTTATAAAATAGTAGTAGCCTACATTAAACACAAATGTAATACGCAAAACACAATACAGCAAAAGTGTATCAAATGTTGTGCTGATAATGCCACGTGTTTTCATGTCGCTGCTTAATTGGTCTGCGCCCAGCTGACCCCAGGTTATGGCGCAATAGCCAACCACACATGCATTTCAATCTAGATAGATGCGTTCTCAGTCTTCGCAATCTTGCAAGACCATTCTCTCAAGGACACTTGGCAAGAATGTGCTTCTCAAGAACACAAGTACGTACTTAGTGTTCTTTGAATTGATAAACAGACAATTTCTACTATGTAGCTAGCTAAACTACATAGCTTGGTATTACCTTACGAACAATGGTGATAGGACAAAAGCGGCCAACCATCATGAGTGTCTTGTTGACGCTACCAGTAGGGGTGGGCGGATCAATCCCAAAATATCGATACTACAGATCAGTGGCGGAGTTTAGCTTTTTCTTCCATGGGTGCGAACCTTAGCCGCGGATGCCCCCCACCCCAACCCTACCTGATTTCACAACTAAAAGATAGGTAGATTATATAAATATTTAGTACTATTCTCCCAAAACGTACCTGCAGTTACAAAACTTCGCTGCTAGCTGCTTTTGGACCTGGATCATAACTGTTATCCCCTTTCGCTATAAACTACGATGCTGCTCCTGTTATTGTAGCTGCAACTGTAACGTCAGATCTATCCATTTTCTCTTGCTTCTGCTGCTCAACAACTTAACTAAACACGTTTCTCAAGGGCACATATCATTATATTTTATAATGTATTGCTTTTCTTTCCTCTGAGTGGCAGGCATATCTACGTTCCATTTTTATGTTTTGTTACTTAATTTTCCACTGTTCAGATCCTTAGCAAACGAGCCGACAAAATCCGAAGTTATACACCGGATTGCCAGATTCACTGACAATATAGACCCAATCACCCGCGAACTCATCATAAAAACCGCAGACTTTCATTAAAATAGCCCCATTAAATGGGAAACTGTCTTATCTGGCAATGCTGGCTACGCTCCACGGTCACAGATTAGTCGATCATTCAATGCATTATTGAATCATAAAAAATAAAGATGTTTATCACTTAAATGTCAGCTAAATAGTATGTAGCAAATTAATCATTATATAATTTTTTTATACTTCATGTAATTTTTTCAACAATAAGATAAACTTCTTGGGTGCCCCTGTGATTGGCCATTAAAGCTCCGCCTCTGCTACAGATACTACGTCTCGTTTTTGAAGATCACTTCTAGAGTCAATAGGATCGATACCAGTTTCAGTTTCTCTCATCTAGGCTGTCCCCGTTTCATCAAAGAGTAGAACGGTCACTGTGTGCAAACAACGTTCCGTTGTCGTGAAAAGCACTTCTCCAGTTCTACTGGTGTTGCTTGTGACACACACAATGAACACACGCCGCGTGCACGCATATGTCAGCACCCTGACTACCAGCGCTCACCGCCAATCTGAGATACAGGCCTACATTCATTGCATGCTTGAATGCCGTGGCTGAATGAAAGAGGGGCATCGTGTGGAGATATTTTACAGCTGTTTTAATTACAGCTTTTTAAATTGCTGCTAGTTTACATTGTTACGTATATTATTGCTATATTTTTTGCTTCATATATTTCTTAATTCTTACTACGTAGATGTTGTGTACCATGTTAAGACAATTTCATTGTGCAGGATGATGCTGTGTTATTCGCTGCATTTGATAAATAAACTTTGAACTTCGAACATTTGTTTTGCATGCAGGTATCCTGTATGTGTTTTTGTGTTTTTCCTCTCCCTCTGTCCTAATCACAGATGTCCCTAATGTTCCTGAGTGTTGGTCGTTGGTGTGTGCCACCTGGCAGTCATCACTTCATTTGCTGATTGCTGAGGTGGATCAGTCAGTGGACACTCCTCCTCATTGCACCACCTGTTCCTTTCATCCATTACCCGATCATAGCACACCTCCCCTGCTTTAAAAACCCAGTCAGCTCTATCCTCCCAGACTATTTTTGCTTTATGGCACGTTAGGATATACAGACACAAACTCTTCTCACTAGGGATGGGAAACCGAGGTTTTCTGAACCATTGAGGCTTGTTTTGAAAAAAAATGCTTCATTGCTCGAAGCTTTCCAACACAGTGCACATCAGGGACATCTGCTGGACAAAATGTAATATGAATTGATTTAGACGTATTGTATTTAGCCCGGAGCGGTGTATTCAAAGTAATGGTAAGGATGAATGAATAATGAAGACCATTGAAAAGGGTAACTGCGATAAAACAGGAATCTGTGGAGGAAGAAAGGCTGACATTTTGCATTCAACAAAATCGTATTAACCGTGAAGGAACCAAAAAATGTAAAGTCGACAATTTAGTTACCAGTTAAATGATTCTTTCTTATTTAGTATAGAAATGTTTACCTATGTACTTGTATTCTGTCCTAGTAGGCTATCATTGGAATGTTGATGGTTAACAGATGTTTCTGTAAGGTGTGAATGCAGGGACAAAAGGGTTGCTTTTAATTGCCTAGCTTGCTTGATCCTTGAGATAACACCATTGTCAATCAGTGACACATTCTGACACATCAGAATTTGTCACTGATGGATAAGGGGTCTATTCTGCAGGACTAGTTTTGTTTTCATTAGGTCAGTTAACCAACCCCCACAACTTCAGTTTTTTGGATATAAACCAAAGTGAGGTTTGGGAAAGGCTCTCTTGCATTTCCTAACCTCTGCATGCTTTTTGCTCTTGCAAACCTCTTGCATCTCTGGAGAAATTTTACCTTTGATACTTGTACTTTATTTAATTTGTTACAATAATGTAAAATTAATTTGTTACAATAATTCATTGACTATTTGGAATTAATCTTAAAGCAAGTCAAAATCCAGTTCCTTCACCTGCAACAGGAAGAATCGAACCTGTGACCATGTATACAGCAGTCTGGAATAATGCGGTTGCGCCAAAGCATAAGATGTGTTTATTTGGTTATTTGTGCACTGTGAGGTATTGCTTTCTGGTTTGAAAAGAACTTGGTCAAACGAAGTTTCAGAAGTAATCGATCACGTGATATTATATTAAAATATCTTTCAGTTATAGTCACATTCATATAATTTGAATAATGATTTTATCTAGTTATTGTCAAAATGACGAAAGCAGTGAGCCATTTTAGTCAACAAAATGCCCTTATGTGTTTGTCACATTTAAGTCCAATCACAGTATTTGCCTCATTAACCTATAGTAGTCTAAATATATCAAATTAGTCTTTTGAAGAAATCTGAAAGTGCATCATGAAAACAACACTGAGAACCTCTCTTTCCAAAATCCTCCTTTCCAGCTATGGTAGTTAAATAAGACTATTGTTACAAATAATTTCATCTAGTCTTGTTCTGTCAACCAAAATAAAGTATTTTTTATTAGTATTTTTATTTTTTCTGTTTCTATTCAGTCAGTTATTGTCTCATCAACTGCCACTGAAAAATAGGTATTTAACAAATATTTTCATCCCTATTTTTGTTGACAAAATGAACACTATCATACACACATTCTAATCTCAATTGCTCTCTAATTCATAGTCTTATTACCCTTTCCAAGAACCTAGCTAAGCAACACTCTTAATAATTATCTTGCCTACTTCTCAAATTACCTACTCTTTTGTATGACTCTCAAATAATAGCTAACCAACACTAAATTATTCTCTTGTATGACTCTCAAATTACTGCTCTATGACTACTATCAAATAACTAGCTCTATTTTATGACTCTCTTGACTAACTGGCTCTTTCAAATACTTCTCTCTAATTTCCACTCGCATACATGTCCCAAACTCCTACTGACAACCCTCGAAGTGACCGGATTTCATTAACCTTTTATACACACAGTTTCAAAACAGCCATTCCGAAAACGACACCCGTTGGGCCCGGTTGGAACTCAAAGGGGATTTTGTGACGTCCGAACCTTCAAACGTCATTGGTAACGTGGTGTTGTACTTTGAAACAAGCTTCTGGTAAACTGCATCTAAAGAGTAGAGCTCAGAAAACTGAACGGTGCTTTGGAGCTTCGTGTTCATTCATCCTCTTCCTACTTGGTACATACCTTTTTGATAGACAGACACTACCTTCATTCCTTTGTTTATTCATACACCACATAATCTTAGACCATACATCTTACTTCATCCTGTTTCATGTATGTATTGCTGTGGTGTCTTGTTTGCTGTTGTCTAGTCACTTGTTCGCTGTTTAGTACCTGTTTAACCTGTGCTGTTTGTTTGTACCTGGGAAAAGGGGATTTTTAGCAAGTCACCCTTGGGCATACACAACCTGTAGGAAAACTTTGTCTAAAAACACTAGTTAGAACTGAGCAGACCACTCACTGGGGGTATTTCAGAAAGCGGGTTTAGTGAAAACTCAGTGTTAGTTGACTCAGAGTTGAGGGAAACCCTGGGTTTACGGTTTCATAGAGCCAGTTCAGCGTTACTCTGAGTCAGTTACTACGGCAAAATACTCCGTGAAGCTAACCTGCTCGGTAGCAGGTTTTATCCAACTAACTCTGAGTTTGTTTTATTCTTTAACTGAAACGAGCTCTCTGAACGTGTCACACAGGGCATGTCCTTGAAGCACAAATACGATAGTTACTTTCGTAACTCCAGTTCTATGAGTGGAGCGTTGCCCATAGGGGCTTCGCTGCTATTGGTTTACCCCTCTGCCCAATAAGCAGTCACTGAAAATTTAAATATGCAAATCGCACCTCTCATGGCCATCTGTTCCATGGCTATAAGAGAGGGTCTCACACGCCGCTCAGTCTCCCGACATACCTTTCTTCATGAGAAAAGCAGTCAAAGACCGGTCAGGGCATGAACCCTATGGGCGACGCTCCACTCATAGAACTGGAGTTACGAAAGTAACTATCGTTCTACTTCGTGAAGCTTTGCCCATAGGGGCTTCGCTCCTATTGGTTTAGGGCAAAGCGAGGGAGACCAAGATATACTCCCTGCCGGTCACCAACCTCACCAAAGAGACAAGTGCCTAACAGGACGGCTCAGGTACGGGATATCAACCACGCCACTGAGCCGCTTCCATCCCGCTCAACCACTGGCACATACGTTTGCGCACTGACAAACAGTCCCAAACGAACGAACGCACACACGGCACCAACCCATCTGGTACCTCCTCAATCAGTAAGAACTGAATTGGAGTGTCCAAGGCCAGCCCAAAAAACACGCCGAGACCCTGACTCGGCGCACAAGCAGGCGCTCAAGCATATACAATGCGAGCGTCCGACCAACACCCTGTACAGACAAACCGGAAGGCTGGACGGAACCATGTCAATGCCCCGTCCCAGCCGTTCAACGGACCTCACTCACACTCCAGCCTCAGCCACACTGAGCACAGAGTGAGCCAACGTACCCGCAGCCATGTCACGCAAGTAAAATCGAACAAAAGGCGAAGGCGTGCCCCAAGACGCCGCAGCGCAAATGTCTTCCACGCCTCTGAACAGGGCGGTCGAGGCCGCCACCCCACGCGTGGAGTGCGGCCCAAACCCCCTAGGCGCAGGAGTGCCACGTGACACGTAGGCCAGATCAATCGCCTCACACAACCAGTGAGACAGACGCTGTTTCGACACGGCTGGCCCACCTTGGGGCCTCCATGACACACAAAGAACTGGGGCGCGGTCAGCATCGCAGCCGTGCGCTGCACATACTGTGCCAAAGCGCGTACTGGGCAGAGACGATGCAACCTCTCCTCCCTCGCTCCCGCATGGGGAGGGGGAGAAAACGGCCACAGTACCATCTTCATGGAACGAAATGACGGCTTGATCACCTTGGGCAGAAAGGCCGGGTTAGGGAGCAATACAGCTCTCTGGTGCCATCGCCGTTGATGGCAAGACAGCCGGGCTGCGTCGACAGCGCACAAAGGTCACTGACTCGCTTAGAAGATGTCAGGGCCAACAAGAGCGCTGTCTTAAGGGATAACATCCTCAACAGTATCTGATCAATAGGTTTGAACGGCACGTCGCACAGTGCCTCCAGAACCGAAGTCAAGTCCCACTGTGGTAACGTCTGCCGAGCCACCAGCCGGAGACGGCGGGACCCAGCCAGAAACCGTTTCACCAATGGATGACTAAAAACAGATACTCCATTGAACCCTTCATGACACGCCGAGATCGCACATGCGTACACCTTGAGCGTGCCAGGGGAACTTTGCTGATCAAACAGACATTGCAGGAACGACAGGACACTGCCCACGTCACAGCAAAGAGGGTCAACTCCCATTCCCAGATCTGCACCGCCAACAGGTGGAGGGGCTGAGACCTGACCCCGCCCTGCCTGTTTACGTATGCAACCACCGTGCGATTGTCTGACCACACCAACACGTCCCAACCCTGCAGGGTCGGTGCGAAGTGCAGCAGCACGCGACTGATTGTGTCCAGCTCCAGCCAGTTGATGTGGCGCTCCGACGGAGACCACACCCCTCTGACTGAGTACGACTGGCACGTCCCGCCCCAGCCCATCAGGGATGCGTCTGTAAACACCAGGACCCGCACCGACACTCTGCCCATGGGAACCCCACGTCGCAGAGAGCGCGGGTCTCTCCAGTACGCCAGGTCCGACTCCAGAGAGCTCAGGACCTTGATCAACCGCCACCGGCAACGCACAGGATCCAACGGAGACGTGCAAACCAGCGCTGTAGGCCCCGCATGCGCAGCAGTCCCAACAGGACCACCGCGTGGGCTGATGACATCAAGCCCAGCAGTGACATGACCGAAAACACTGACCCCGTATGCAACGGCCGGACGTGGTCCAGGGCCCGCAGAGTAGCCTCTCTCCGCGTGCCCTCATAGACACTGTGGATAACTGGAGCCCCAGAAATACCACCAGTTGGCTGGGCTGAGGAGCGCTCTTTTTCCAGTTCATCACAAAACCCAAGCGAGTGAGCTGACTCACCAACCTGAACCTGTGGACCCGGGCCTGTTCCGTCCGAGTGCGCCAGCACCAAAAGGTCGGCCAGGTAGGTCAGGACTCTGACCCCCTGACCCCTCAGTGGTGTCAACGCCGCCTCCACGCACTTGGTGAAAGTGCGGGGGGCCAACGCGTACCCGAACGGAACCCGCGTGTACTTGTACGTCTGGCCCTGAAAGACAAACCTCAGGAACTTCCTGTGGCGAGGTAGGATCGGGACATGGAAGTAACCGTCCTTCAGATTGATGCTGACGCAAAAATCCCCGGGGTGCATGCACTCCAGGAGATGTTTCGTCGTGAGCATGCAAAACGGCCTCTTTGACACGCATTTGTTCAAAACGCGCAGGTCAGTATAACAATTAATAAACACCGATCAGCCATAACATTATGACCACCTGCCTAATATTGTGTAGGTCCCCCTTTTGCCACCAAAACAGCCCTGACCTGTCGAGGCATAGACTCCACTAGACCTCTGAAGGTGTGCTGTGGTATCTGGCACCAAGACGTTAGCAGCAGATCCTTTAAGTCCTGTAAGTGGCCTCCATGGATCGGACTTGTTTGTCCAGTACATCCCACAGATGCTCGATTGGATTGAGATCTGGGGAATTTGGAGGCCAAGTCAACACCTTGAACTCGTTGTTGTGTTCATCAAACCATTCCTTAACCATTTTTGCTTTATGGCAGGGCGCATTATCCTGCTGAAAGAGGCCAATGCCATTAGGGAATACCGTTGCCATGAAATGGTGCACATGGTCTGCAACAATGCTCTGGTAGGTGGTACGTGTCAAAGTAACATCCACATGAATGACAGGACCCACGGTTTCCCAGCAGAACATAGCCCAATGCATCACACTGCCTCCGCCAGCTTGCCTCCTTCCCGTATTGCATCCTGGTGCCATGTGTTCTCCAGGAATGCGACGCACATGCGCCCAGCCATCCACGTGATGTAAAAGAAAACATGATTCATCTGACCAGGCCACCTACTTCCATTGCTCCGTGGTCCAGTTCTGATGCTCATGTGCCCATTGTAGGCACTTCCGGGGTCAGTATGGGCACCCTGATTGGTGTGCAGCTACGCAGCCCCATATGCAACAAACTGCAATGCACTGTGTGTTCTGACACCTTTCTATCAGTACCAGCATTAAATTTTTCAGCAATTTGAGCTACAGTAGCTCGTCTGTTGGATCGGACCACATGGGCCAGTTTTGGAGATGCTCTGGCTCAGGTTTCCAGCCATCACAATTTGGCCCTTGTCATAGTCGCTCAGATCCTTACGCTTGCCCAATTTTCATGATTCTAACACATCAATTTTGAAGACAATGTTCACTGGCTGCCTAATATATACCACCCACTGACAGGTGCCATGGTAATGAGATTTTCGAATACATCTGACTTTTGTGGTCTGTTACATCATTTTGTCAAGAAATGGTTCACCACTGACTGTCTGATATTTAGATGAGCAGAACACCTGTGATGACTATGGAAGTACATCTTATTGGAACCATGAGAAGACTTTTCAGTGAATCAAACAATTCGGACAATATGAGGGCTTTGTACCAGTAACAAATTGAAGGATGTATTCAGTGACTAGTGTTCACACATCCACATGTTAATGCATCTTACCCCAAACTGTCAGTATATATATAAGTCAACTGGAATGACGTACTTTGGCCATTGTTTTTATCATGATACCTTTTGCTGTACAATGGCGCTGAGCCATTGACACCTACTAGAAGCGCTGCCAGCGGTCATTTTGACCCATGCGTGTTTTGAATGGGAGGGTGTTGTTGACACAATGATAGGTATTTGGCGCATCTTGCATGTATATCCAATGCCAGTGACACTATTAGCGCCGGAAGAAGGACATTTGACCAAGAGGGGGCGCTGGCGGCAGGGGGCGCTGGCGGCTGCGGGGGAAGCAGGGGGCGCTGGCGGCTGCGGCTCCAGGGCAGCAGGGGGCGCTGCGGCTCCAGGGCAGCAGGGGGCGCTGGCTGCGGCTCCAGGGCAGGAGGGGGCGCTGGCGGCGGCTCCTGGGCAGGAGGGGGCGCTGCGGGTCGAGGTGGCGGCGGCCAG